>CAUDMG010000036.1:90000-135644 GCA_958450375.1 Homarus gammarus
GACGTCATGTCTCTGAAATAAAACGTTACTTAGGTTAAAATAATGATATATGAATGAGTCTGCTCCCTTTTCCTTGCCTGCTCCTTGCCTGCTCCTTGACCGTTCCTTCCTGCGTGCACGTGTTCCTTCCTGCTCCAGCCTGCCGTGTAAGACCCCTGGTGCTCGCTGTCATACATTCCTAATGATCTAGACACTAACTTGTGGAAGCGACAGTTCCTGCTGCCCCCCCCCCCCTGCCCCCTGTTAACACTGATACATTGCTGCCAATTATAATCCTTTTACCTCCGTCTACGTGAGATGCGGTGGCTGAGAGGCGACATCACTCACTTTTTGTCCTAATGGTCGTTGGTTCACTTCCGGGATATCCTCATTTCACCCAGGTGTAATTGGGTACCTGTTACTACCTAATAACAGCGTCATTATCCATTGAAAGTTTAGTACACAGTATGCTATATCCACACCGCCCCTAACTGGTCTATGGGACACACTTTCGCTTCACACTTTAAGATCTAATTAGTATGCGTTTTTTCACTTGTATAATCGTGTCTCGTTTAATAGTTTGGGATTTTAAAGAGACGAATTAATTGTGAGAGTCAAAGTTTTTGAGGGAGAAAATTTCCTTATTTCATTATTATAATATTTCCCTCTCTCCCTCCCTCCACCCCTCCCTACCTACCTCCCTCCATCCCTCCTTTCCCCCCTCCTTACCCCCCGCTCCCTCCCTCCTCCACCCCTCTCTACCCCCCTCCCTACCCCCCCCCCGCTCCCTCCCTCCCATACTTATATCACCTACAGGAGTTTTGAGGTAGAAACTGTCAGAAATTAAACAATATTATAGTCTTTAAAACATTGAAAACTAAGCAAGAAATTTTACGGTAGATCCCACGATACTTGAGGACGAAGAGTGAGTCAGGTCGCAGCAGGGGACGTCCAGGAGTGAGGGAGTCCACCAGCAGCCCTTCTGCAGGAGAGTTGTGGACACCCTGACGAAGCTGGGAGTGCTGTTGTAGAGCCTCGTGTGTGTGTGTGTGTGTGTGTGTGTGTGTGTTGATGACGTAGTCTCTCTCATCTTGTTGTTATGGAGATACCGATCATCTCTGTCTCTGTCTCACACTGTCACCTCTCTCTCTCTTTATGTTATCTCTTTTCTCTTTCTCCTTCACGTTCTTTCTATCAGTCTCTCCTTTTCTCTCTCTCCATCCTCATTCCTTCTCTTCCCCCCTTCCCCTTCTCCCCCCCCCCCTCTCTCCAACAATCGTAGTTCGTAGTTAACTTTTTACGAGGCGACACACTTGGTGGTGATGGTGGTAGTAGTGGTGGCAGCAGTAGTGGTGGAAACACCAGTAGTGGTTCCAGCAGTAGTGGTGGCAGCTGTAGTGGTGGAAACAGCAGTAGTGGTTCCAGCAGTAGTGGTGGCAGCAGTAGTGGTGGCAGCAGCAGTAGTAGTGTTGGCAGCAGTAGTGGTGGAAACAGCAGTAGTGGTGGCAGCAGTAGTGGTGGAAACAACAGTAGTGGTTCCAGCAGTAATGGTGGCAGCAGTTGTGGTGGCATAGTAATGGTGGCAGCACTAGTGGTGGCAGCAGCAGTAGTAGTGGTGGCGGCAGTAGTGGTGGCAGCAGCAGTAGTAGTGTTGGCAGCAGTAGTGGTGGAAACAGCAGTAGTGGTGGCAGCAGTAGTGGTGGAAACAACAGTAGTGGTTCCAGCAGTAATGGTGGCAGCAGTTGTGGTGGCATAGTAATGGTGGCAGCAGTAGTGGTGGCAGCAGCAGTAGTAGTGGTGGCAGTAGTGGTGGCGGCAGTAGTGGTGGCAGCAGTAGTGGTGGCAGCAGTGGTGGTGATGACAGCAGTAGTGGTGGCAGCAGTAGTGGTGGCAGCAGTGGTGGTGATGACAGCAGTGGTGGTGGCAGTAGTAGTGGACCATCAGTACAGACTATCACAACACAATTCCCAGGTAATGTTGAAGGAGGAGAGAACGACAGGCCAATTCTCTCACCAGGGCCGGCAATGTGCTATTTCTTATACACTTACTTGTATTACTTTACTCCCAAGAGAATACGTGTGAAAGTGTGTAAGAGAATATAAAAAGGTGTAGAATTGTGTAAAGGTGCGTAAAAGTGTGTAAAATTGTGTAAAGGGGTGTAAGAGAATGTAGAATATGTAAAAGAAGTAGAAGTGTGGAGAAATGTAGAGAAGTGTGTAAAAGTGTGTAAAAGTGTTCTGCCATTGTCTGACGCTTTACTCTGACTGATGTCGCTATGTTAATGTTATATATATTTCGTGATTTGACAGAGATATTAATCCTGTTTGATGTAGTGGACAAGAGAGGCTCAGGTGTAGGACTCTTACCTGTGTATCTCTCACTTGTCTCTCACTCTGTCTCTTACCTACCCCCTACCTGTCTCTCACCTGTCTCTTGTCATCGGTAAATATCACGGCCACAAAAAACAGTAACCACAACCCGTAATTAGATATATACCTCTGGATACATTATGTGAGTACGGTACCCCCTCCCCACCTCCTCCACGTTAAGTACCATTCATCTCTGTCGCCTTTTTTATCCCTGAAGCCATAAAGGAGAAATTTGATCGCCTGAGTCACGTTGCTCCATAATTCACAAAAGCTTTTCTCATTTTGTTACATTCTTCAGTTTTGGGTGGACATTATTCTTCGCTTCGCCAATATTTTGAACAAACTACCTTATCCCTTATCCAATCTCGCCTCATAACCCACAATGATGGATTTTGTTACCTGTGTGATATTACCTGTGTGATCTTACCTGTGTGTGATATTACCTGTGTGTGTGATATTACCTGTGTTAAGATAGATAGATAGAGATGGATTTAAGTATTCCTCCTCCTCCTCCTCCTCCTCCTCCTCTCCTCCTCCTCTTCCTCCTCCTCCTCTTCCTTCACCTCCTCCTCCTCCTTACTCTCCATCTTCACCCACAATCTCTGTCAGTACCAGAGCGTTAAGAAGACGATCGTATCCAGCAGAATCCGGCACTGGTTTCCGACACCGGCTCGTCATATCCGGCTGTGATACCTTCAAGTTACTGAGATATCTGCCGGTGACCCTAAAACTATCCCAACTTTTCCCAGCTATTTGACTGCCAGTAATGTATATAAAGAGGAGGAGGAGGAGAAGAAGGAGGAGGAGGAGGAGGAGGAGGAGGAGGAGGAGATGGAAGACTAGAGATAGTGTGTGTGTATGTATGTAATAATAATAATAATAATAATAATAATTAACGGTATGTATGTATGTATGTATGTATGTATGCATGTATGTATGTATGTATGTATGTATGTATGTATGTATGTATGTATATGTGCAATACGTATCCATGTATGATTATTATATTACCCAACAGTATAACACCCTTTTACCCCCAGCCACACAGAGGCGAAACTCCCACAGTAAATGACACCCACACCACAACCCTGATATAGACAGTTGATGGAGTCAATGTAATTAATGACTATAATACCGTCCGGGTTTAGTAACATTATAACTGGCAGCTCACTTAATAATGCATCTTGTTATCTGATATATACAAAGAAGGTAATTGGATTTGTTTGTTCGTGTTATTGGTAGGGACAGGTCACTCACAGTCGGGCCAGGTCACTCACAGTCGGGCCAGGTCACTCACAGCCGGGCCAGGTCACTCACAGTCGGGGCAGATTATTCACAGTCGGGCCAGGTCACTCACAGCTGGGCCAGGTCACTCACAGCTGGGCCAGGTCACTCACAGCCGGGCCAACACACACACACACACACACACACGAAAACATTTCATATGTTGTAATAAGCTAAAGCGATTACTACCCACTGTAGAAAATGCATAAATTATGATTTTAAAATATATAAGAGGATTATACAAGATTATTCACGCCACCTAAACTACTCAGGGACAATTATTCACGGGTCGTAAAGTTTTAATGTTTTCCACTAATCCTCTCTTATTAAATTATTACCGTTTTTACTACTCTCTAAATCTTTTATAGTTTTAATCGTATTTTTTGTGTCTTGTAATTTCTAACGTTTTCTTATTTTTTTTTTGAATTGGAGATGAATGGAGGGGGAGTAGACAAAGAGACCCGAAAGTTATAATAAAATAGTAACACATCTCCTCAACACACTATAGTAACACATCTCCTCAACACACTATAGTAACACATCACCTCAACACACTATAGTAACACATCGCCTCAACACAGTAACACAACAATAACACAGCATATGCACACCTCAGCCACACATCTCTCTACATACAAAAGATTTCGCCCCAGAATTGCACAGGACCGATGTTATATATTCAGCCGAGGTCATGTGAGCACCAATTCGTCTTTCACCAAAAATTATGACTCAATTTGGTCAACATGTGTAAGGAAAGTCTTGGTGCAATGTCTGTGAGGTCTTGGTGCAATGTCTGCGAGGTCTTGGTGCAATGTCTGTGAGGTCTTGGTGCAATGTCTGTGAGGTCTTGGTGCAATGTCTGTGAGGTCTTGGTGCAATGTCTGTGAGGTCTTGGTGCAACAGAAAACCTTGTGTCTAGATTCTCGAAGATCCGTGAAGTGAATATTCCTCCTAATTGAAGATCGTAAGAGTATAACTAGCCGACTTAAGTTAATACACTAACACAAGATTAGACAGACAGACAGACAGACAGGCGAACAGACAGACATACAGGCGGACAGACTACAAAGTGAGAATTGCTAAATGTTTTCTGCATCTGAATTACTGTAGGTCTCATGATTGGTACAAAGTGAACGTATTGAGTTAAAGGCAGACTCTCAGTGCCTTTTAGGGGACGTTGTTGGAGTGTTTTATCTCAAGTCCATCAGTTAGACACACTCTCACATCTTACGGTACGAGGGGGGTCCGTCTTAAGGGCCTCTGAGAATCTGAAGGCGAGTATGAAACACAGGCAGTAAAGGAACTACAGACTGCCAGCCTCAATATAAACGGCGGAGAAGCCTTGCCCAAACTACCCAAGTTTTTATTACAATACATCGACGACTGTGAGAGAGGGAGGGAGGGTGGGGGGAAGGAAGGAAGGGTGGAAGGTAAGGAGTGAGGGTGGAAGTGAGGGAGGGAGGGTGGGGGGAAGGAAGGAAGGGTGGAAGGGAAAGAGTGAGGGTGGAAGTGAGGGAGGGAGGGTGGGGGGAAGGAAGGAAGGAAGGGTGGAAGGGAAAGAGTGAGGGTGGAAGTGAGGGAGGGAGGGTGGGGGGAAGGAAGGAAGGGTGGAAGGGAAAGAGTGAGGGTGGAAGTGAGGGAGGGAGGGTGGGGGGAAGGAAGGAAGGAAGGGTGGAAGGGAAAGAGTGAGGGTGGAAGTGTGGGAGGGAGGTAAGGAATAAGGGAGGTAGAGAGGAGGTAAGGAAGGAGTGATGATGGTAGAGAGGAAGAGGGGGAAAGGAGCAGTGATGTGACCTCTTTCTAAGTATCGTATTGAGTGACCCCAGCAGTGATTTGACCTCCAAGAATCAAAATGACCTCCAGAAATTATCTAACCTCTTTCCAAGAATCATAGTGACCTCCAGCAATTATCTAACCTCTCTCCAAGAATCATAGTGACCTCCAGCAATTATCTAACCTCTCTCCAAGAATCAGTGACCTCCAGCAGTAACCTGACCTCTCCAACCAACAAAATTGTACTTATGCATTTGGTGTAATAATAATAAAAGTTAACATGTCCTCCAGTTTTCATTACACCTGGATTGATTTCCTCTGATAAGTAAACTTGTCAGGTAACATCTGGTTTGTTTCATCAACACAATCGAATTATACCAAAAGCTGATGAATACCTAAACCAAACCTCTTCCTTTATTAACTTCAAATTTCTAATATTACAAAAAACTTGGTAATAAATTTCATATATACCAAACGTCAAATATTAATGCCATGTTTTAGCGTTTGTGTATCTGTTGCCAATATTAAATGTCGTTGAACGCTGAGGGATTATTTTTTTTTCGCCATAACTGCTTTAACAATTGCAGAGGCGGACTTAAATACGTCTTCCTTTGCTTTAACCTTCACTATCAACTTTAATTTCGACAGACAGACAGCCAGACAGGCCATTAAAGTTTACCCCCTTTGAATGATAGTTAATGACTCGCTAATGGGTGGTGGGAGCATCGCTAATGGGTCTCTTCAGCAGCCCTCAGCCACTCGACAAACACAGCCCTTCAAGTCCACCAAAAATAGACCCTGGTGCTTTTAGTCATTTATCCTACTGAGGGAACTTAAGAATATTGTGTTTGGTTTACCTACTAACTGATTTAGGAGTTGGGGGGAGGGTGGGGGTGTTGGGGGGGTGTTTGTGGGGGGATGAGGGTGAGGGGGGGAGGATGAGGGTGAGGTGAAGAATCATTTTCCTCACACTTATACCCTTCCTGTCTCTATTTATCCACCCTACTACCCACACTATCCATCTAATACTCACACACACACACACACACACACTATCCGCCCTCCCTACAGTATCCACACCAACTACCCCCCCCACACCCCCCCCCCCACTAATTACTTCCACGGTAAACTCTCTCTCTCTCTCTCTCTCTCTCTCTCTCTCTCTCTCTCTCTCTCTCTCTCTCTCCTCACCAAAAATGTGAAAATATTAATTAACCAACATCATAACGGGTGACTTATTATAGTGTATCCTCCCCAAGTGAAAGTTTTCTGTTATCTTACAATTTCTTTCTCCAAAAAAATGGTGTGTGTGTGTGTGTGTGTGTGTGTGTGTGTGTGGGTGGGTGGGTGGATGGGGGGGATTAACTTTGTGGGGTTATTTTGGGGGAGTTGATTTTGTTTGCCAAGCTTGAATTTTTTCCTGTCAAGCTTGAATTTTCTCCCACCAAGCTTGAATTTTCTCCTGTCAAGCTTGAATTTTCTCCCACCAAGCTTGAATTTTCTCCTGTCAAGCTTGAATTTTCTCCTGAATTTTCACCTGTCAAGCTTGAATTTTCACCTGTCAAGCTTGAATTTCCTCCTAGCACCTTAATTAACAGAAACCGAACACAGGCTTTTGGAAAACGTTCGCCTCTCACCTTAATTAAGAGAAACCGAACACAATATCTAGGTAAAGTCCTGCTTAATTTCCTACCTTAATTACACAGGATAAAATTGCTCTAAATAAGTCTAACAGGAATTACAGGAATGGGAAAATGGGAATAACAGCGTCAAAAC
Organism: Homarus gammarus; assembly: GCA_958450375.1. Taxonomy (NCBI): domain Eukaryota; kingdom Metazoa; phylum Arthropoda; class Malacostraca; order Decapoda; family Nephropidae; genus Homarus; species Homarus gammarus. Next base: position 97,182 of record CAUDMG010000036.1, read on the forward strand.
CGGCAGATAAGTGGAAGGAATTGGTCCAGGAAACACAATTGGGGTTTGGTGTTGAATCTAATTTGTGTCGCCGATTTATAGTTGTGGTAATTGGGGAGAATTGTCTGGATTACGAAAGAAGGAAAGTGTGGAATGGGCAAATTGTGTTAATGGGATGGTAATTGGTGTGGGGGTGTGGTGACGGGAGGGGTGAGAATGTGTAGTAGTTTTGTAATTAGAGTTTTGTAATTGGTTGAGAATTGGATGGATATTACAGCATGTTTAGATATAGTTAGGCAGTTATTACAGTATACTTAAGTAGATAGGCAAATATTACAGGAACCTTTTAAGTATAGGTAGACGAACATACATACATACATACATACATACATACATACATCAAGTGAGTTACATAGACGTTTTACAATATTTTCTTTACACGTTAATGGTAGGTGGAAAATCCTATGTATTATTACGCGAAAAGATTGGTAGACGGTGGCCGAGTGGACACAACGCTCTACTCCCGTCCTAAGTGGTCACTGGTTCGTTCATAGCGTACCACTCCACCCAGCTGTGAATGAGCACCTAACTTTACAACTGAGGGAGTGATGACAGTCTTGTGCAGTGCCGGTCAATCGGTCACATTGCATCCTTGTGTAACAGAATGTTTAGTGTATATTGTACTGTACTATAATCACTTTGCCTCTATAAGATCCAAGTTTCTCATAGGTACTTGTTATAGCGATTATATACACGGAAATTTTACGAGAGAGGTTACAGAAATTGACTACGTTAGGTTAGGTTAGGTTAGGTTAGGTTAGGTTAGATTTGGTTAGGTTATTGGCTATTTAAACACGATCAAACTCACACACAGTGGAGCAATAAGATGTCAGAAATGGCGAAGGCTTATTTTTTTAATGTCAAATGGTAAGAGAGAGAGAGAGAGAGAGAGAGAGAGAGAGAGAGAGAGAGAGAGAGAGAGAGTGTGTTATAATCTGTGGCTAGATGAGGAAATAGCCTAAGGAAGAGATTAAGTTAAGACAGGGCCATTTAATGTCTCCTTGGTTGGTTAATGCCGTTATCACAGAGGCTGTAGAGGGGTGGATAATGGCTGGCTGGCTGGCTGATTGGTCATGTAGACATAGAAATTTACACTTAGAGGGGAAGGAAGAGAATGAGAATGGGGGAGAGGGTGGCGAGGGGAGAGAGGGGAACGGGGGGAGGAGGGAGGGCGGCGGGAGGGGAGAGAGGGGGGGGGGACGGGAGGGGAAGGGGGAAGTGTGTGTACCTATCTAGTTAATAGGTCTGTGTTTAAGGTGAGGACAAATGAGGAATGGATGGAAGGGAATAGCGAGAATTGATAAAACTGAAAACATAATAAATGAAGAAGATTGTAAGAAAGAAGAAGAGGAGTAGGAGTAGAAAGAGAAGGAAGAAGGAGGAGTACAAAGAGGAGAAGGAAAAGATAAGGAGGACGAAGAGGAGGAAAATAGAAAGAGGGGGAGATGGAGAAGAAAGGAGAGGGAGAAGAAGAAAAGAAGGAAAAGGACAAAGCGTTACAACACAAGCAACAAAAGGAATAAAAATGGAAGAAGGAGAGAATGAAATAACAGAGGAAGACAAACTGGCGATGATTTAGAAGGAAAAACGAGGAAGATAAAGGGGAAATATTATTCAAGAGTGATATTTGGCAAGATGTCGATATTTCTGATATATGGGGAGAATTTGGGGGTATCTGGGGAAATTTTTGGGGTATATGGGGAATTTTTTGTGTATCTGGGGAAATTTTGGGGGTATATGGGGAGATATGGGAGGAGGGAGATGGAGGAGGAAGGTGGAAAGAGGGAGAAGGGAGGTGAAAAGAGGGAGAAGGGAGGTGACGAAAGACGGAGGGAGGGTGAAGGAGAGGTGAAGAGAGAGCAGGTGAGAGCTGGTGAGGTGGGAGAAAGTAATGAAGGAGGAGGAAGGTGAAATTACAGGTGTTACATGTGCGGTGGTGAGTGTGTTAGAGGGTGTCGTGTACCGCACTCTTGATGGATCACGGCGCTGCTACGTGGCAGGTAGAGAGAGAGAGAGAGGCTAAAATATGAATCAAATCCAAATTTTCTTATTAAAATCGTGGACTTGGTTATAATAGGTTAGGTTAGGTTGTAGGTAAGGTAGAAGATTAGGTTAGATTAGGATGATAGGATAGGTTAAGGGATAGATCAGGGTATATATTATGGTTGAGGGTAGGATAGGTAAGGCTTAGTTTAAGTTAAGGGATAGGTTAGATTAAGTTAGGGGATAGATTAGGTTAGGTTCGGTGGTGGATTAGATTAGGCTAGGTTAAGGGACAGATTAGCTTAGATTAGATTAGGTGTTAAGTATCTCAAAGGTAACCAGCGATCATATTACAACAACAAAAAATAAACAATTGATTTACAAAATTTTACGAAACATCTATACACTATCACTAGACTACCTCCCACACAAGCCATTCTCTCTGCCTTCATGTACAAAGAAGTGTCTAGCTTCAAACACCATTACCTGAGTCGCCATAGTTGGGGTACTGCAATGGGAGGTGGTGGTGGTGGTGGTAGGGTAGCGGTCATACCTATAATATATGTGCAGAGATTTTTATCAGTAGTGTAAATTATAGGTGATGTCGAACTAGGGAGGGAGGTTTGGTTGGGGTAGGTTAGGTTAGGTTAGGGGTAGTTTAGGTTAGGTTAAGGAAGGTTAGGTTAAGGAAGGTTAGGTTAATGGGTAGGATAGGTTAGGTTAGACTTTTTCCCTTGATCTTAGTTCGGGATTATGGAATCAGTTCAATAGTGGAACACACACACACACACACACACACACACACACACACACACACACACACACACACACACACACACACACACACACGCACAGGTAAATAAATTAAAAACAGCTCTTGAGTGTATGCAGTAAAGCCATTAGGCCCTGCTAGCATCAGTACCAGATCAGAGGGACTTAGGCTCCTGAAACCCCGTGTCCAGAATGAACCTTGTCTGATTTAAATCCGGGTACGAATCAGTGCGAATCCGGGGTTCATTAGATAGATAGATAGATAGATAGATAGATAGGGGGAGAGATAGATAGGGGAGAGAGAGATAGATAGATAGATAGATAGATAGGTGGATAGATAGGGGAAGAGAAAGATAGATAGATAGATAGATAGAGAGAGAGAGAGAGAGAGAGGGGGGGGGGTGCACGTAGAGATAAACAGAAGGAGAAGAAGAACAAAAGTTAGAGAAAGAGAGAATTGGCGAATAGAGGCGAAAGGAAAATGGGTAATGGTGTATAAGAGATAAGGAGGAAGGTCGTGGAGGTGAGGTAGTGAAGAATGGCGTGTGTGTGAGAGAGAGAGAGAGAGAGAGAGAGAGAGAGAGAGAGAGAGAGAGAGAGAGAGAGAGAGAGAGTGGTCAGGGAGAGAGAGAGAGAGAGAGAGAGGGGTGGTCAGGGAGAGAGAGAGAGAGAGAGAGAGAGAGAGAGAGAGAGAGAGAGAGAGAGAGGTGGTCACGGAGAGAGAGAGAGAGAGAGAGAGAGAGAGAGAGAGAGAGGTGGTCAGGGAGAGAGAGAGAGAGAGAGGTGGTCACGGAGAGAGAGAGAGAGAGAGAGAGAGAGAGAGAGAGAGGTGGTCAGGGAGAGAGAGAGAGAGAGAGAGAGGTGGTCAGGGAGAGAGAGAGAGAGAGAGAGAGAGAGAGAGAGAGAGAGAGAGGTGGTCACGGAGAGAGAGAGAGAGAGAGAGAGAGAGAGAGAGAGAGAGAGAGAGAGAGAGAGAGAGAGGTGGTCACGGAGAGAGAGAGAGAGAGAGAGAGAGGTGGTCAGGGAGAGAGAGAGAGAGAGAGAGAGAGAGAGAGAGTGAGGTGGTCATGGAGAGAGAGAGAGAGGTGGTCAGGGAGAGAGAGAGAGAGAGAGGTGGTCAGGGAGAGAGAGAGAGAGAGAGAGAGAGAGAGAGAGAGAGGTGGTCACGGAGAGAGAGAGAGAGAGAGAGAGAGAGAGAGAGAGGTGGTCATGGAGAGAGAGAGAGAGGTGGTCAGGGAGAGAGAGAGCGAGAGTGAGAGAGAGAGAGAGAGAGAGAGAGAGAGAGAGAGAGAGAGAGAGAGAGAGAAATTCGCGTTTGACTGTATATAAGCAAATTACAGAGCTAAGATACTCGTGAAAACTTTCGGGGGAGAATAATGACTAGCTGCTGGTGAGATAGTACGCAGATGGGAGACAGCCAGGAATATCTCTAAAGTTCTCTCAGAGGGTCGTAAGGTACATCTCTCTCCCGTATATAGATGGGAGACAGCCAGGAATATCTCTAAAGTTCTCTCAGAGGGTTGTAAGGTACATCTCTCTCCCGTATGTAAGAGACACGTGAATAAATCTTCCTGACTTCCGTTTTATCTACGTCACAATGTTAGATTCTCAAAGGATCTTACGTTTTTTTCTCTTAGTTTATGAGAACACTAATGTCTGACTCACAATTTAGACAGATAGGCAATTAGAGTGACATAAGTAGACAGGTAGACAGTTAGACAGGTAGATAGGCGTAGATAGACAGATAGACAATTAGAGTGACATAAGTAGACAGGCAGACAGTTAGACAGGTAGACAGGTTTAGATAGACAGGTAAACAAGCGTAGATATACAGGTAGACAGGCGTGGATATACAGGTAGACAGGCGTGGATATACAGGTAGAAAGGCGTGGATATACAGGTAGAAAGGCGTGGATATACAGGTAGACAGGCGTGGATATACAGGTAGAAAGGCGTGGATATACAGGTAGAAAGGCGTGGATATACAGGTAGACAGGCGTGGATAGACAGGTAGATGAATAGAGAAAGACAGAATGACATGCACCTCAGTTTTGCCATCTTCATCTTCGTAAAAAACAAACAAACAAACAAAGATAAACAGACGGAGAGTAGATGAATGAGGGGGTGAATAATGAAGGTGTAAACACATTATCAGGTAAGAATGTATGAGAGTAGAGAGGGAATGAATAATGAGGGAGAGTAAACGAGGAGGAATAAGGGCAGGTGGAGGAGAGAGAGAGAGAGAGAGAGAGAGAGAGAGATGAAAGTAAAAGATAGATAGATAGATAGATAGATAAAATACAACTCACCTGGTTCATTCACCCACACTTCAATTATGCTCAGGTGTGCGGTCTTCCTGCAGGTAGTTAGTACAGGTGATCCTACCGAGTGACCGCGTGTAGAGGTGAGTAAGTTACGGCCTTGGTTATGGAGGAATGTCTTTTATCTTGTTTTAGGGAGAGAGTTTAACCCTTTTGAGGACGATGGTTTAAGGTTTTAACTCCCTTGAAGGACGAGGGTTTAAGCTAAAACTCCACTAAGGACGATGATTTAAGCTATAACTAGACCTCTCCTCCCCCCCCCCCCTCTCTCTCTCTCTTGTTTACTAAGCATTATCTCCTTACTCAGAAGATCCTATTACACACACACACACACACACACACACACACACATGCTGTTCTTGAAAACATTGAGGCTAAAACACGTCAACACAATATTGATTTTGAACCACATAAGCGATACCTCCTCCCACCCCCTCCCCCTCCCCCAAAGAGAAGCAGAGACACGGTGATTTATTCCGCTATTGACATGTATCAGTTACCCTTTAAAACAGACAATGATAAACAATGGTGGTGTATATTTATCATTTCATTGTGTCCCATCTGTCACCTCCTCACCTGACCTCACCTCACCCCTTCACCTCACCTCATTCCTTCACCTCACCTATCCTCACCTCTTCACCTCATCTATCCTCACCCCTTCACCTCACCTATCCTCACCTCTTAAAAAACTCAAAACAATAATAAACAGAAAATAATCGTCGATAATATACCATCAATGTTAATCACTCCCTTACCTGTTATGTACTCAGGTGAATTACACTCAGGTATGCCAGGTGACTCACTGAGGTAATGAAATGTAAGATGAGGTCACGTTTTACGGGTGGAAGGTGTGTGTGAGTGGCTGGAGGTATATGAGTAACAGGAGGTATATGAGTGGCAGTATGAGTGACGCCATTGTTGTTTGTGAAAGTGACGTCATTTGTGAAGTGTTTGTTTTGAAGTCGGAAAGACATGACTAAAGAGGTGGACGAGGGTGTAAGACATGTATAAGTGAAATGTTTTTATATGTCTTTTCAAATTTCCATCTAAAATCGTCAAAAACCACAGTAAAAAAAAATAAATATGGCTGAATACTAATTAGACATACTATAAAAAAATTCATACGTAAACATTGAATTTATATTTTTACCAAGACGTAAATATGGCTGAATATATAATAGACATACACAAGAGAATGTCTTAATATCTTATATAACAAAAAAAATCATCCAAAACTACTGTCGAAAAAAAAATACGTAAAAAGTATATATATTTTTTCCTAAGACATATGACTAAATACAAAAGTAAATATGCCAGACAGACAGACAGACGAAAAATGACAAAAATAAACAGTGAAAAAATATATATATTCTGAAGCTCAGTAATAACGAATTAACTAGAACAAATGGCTTTAAATTAGAGAAATTCCGATTCAGAAAGGATATAGGCAAGAACTGGTTTGGTAATAGAGTTGTGGATATGTGGAATAGGCTACCGAGTACTATAGTAGGATCGGGGACGCTAGGGAGCTTCAAGACGAAGTTGGATAGGCACATGGAAGTGCTGGGATGGGTGTGAAAGGGATCTGCCCTGTATGGGCCAGTCGGCCTCCTGCAGTATCCCACAGAGAGCGGCCATTTTTTTGGTCCGGTAAACACAGCTGTGAGTGCTAGCTCCCAAATTTGGGATGTTTTCGAGCCTATTACATTATCTGAAGGATATATAGACGTACCTACTTGTGTATAAGGACCTGAGGATAAGATAAGTATCGTCAAGCAACTTTGGTGTTGGGAACTTAATGTTTACCTTACGAAAATAACTGCTCGGGGTCCCATCACTCCTGGCTGGGTGTTGTGGGATGTCAACATTGCCCCATGGAAAGTGAATTTTCGCTTAAGAACTCTACATGGAAGAGTAAAGAAAAGATAGTATTGGACGAAGTTCTTGAAGACCTTGAGTTGAGTAGTGATGAGTCTAATACGAGTGATGAAGCACAAGGGAAGTTCGAAAGTGAGAAAATACAGCTACAACAAGAGGTAGTGAAAGAGAAAGAAATTTCTAAAAGAATGAGGGAGACAAGCTGGCAAGAGGACAGTGAAAGCAAAGAAGTGAGAGAGGAGAAGAGACAAAAACATCTAGGACAAAAAACGTGTGTGGGTGGTAATAATAATGGAAATAACAGAAAGGAGATAGTGGAGAATGGATCAAGAACAGAGCAAAGTATGGAATTTGAAGGAAGCAGACAAGAACACACACAAGGTGAAGTTGGTCGTGTCAGGAAGAGATTAATTTTTCCACAGTCATGCCCGATGACCTTCCTTGAAAAATTAAAATGGGCAGTACAACTAGGACGGGAGCATCGCAGCTTTGAGCCTCTTTTGAAAGAAGGCACACACAAGCCTTATCTTACAGTGGGGACCATGGAGGCTGTGGAAATGTTGACAACTGTTGGGTACAAGGGATTACTGATGGTTTTGCCAGAGGAGAGCGACATACTACTTACAAAGGTAATAATCTTCAGGTACCCTGTAATACTAGATCCAGAATACTTATTGGATGACGAAAGATTTGTTTGGGTCAAGAGGCATTTAATAAGGGGCGAAGAGAGAAGCCAGGTTATTGCTCTAATGAGAGGAAAGGTTCCAGAGAAAGTGTTCATCACAGGAGCAGGGTATAGGAAGGTGGCACTATATGTGGAGGGACCAATAATGTGTCTCAAGTGTTGCAGATGGGGACATAAGGCCTGGAGCTGTCAACTGGACCCACGTTGTAGATTCTGTGGGAAGAGGCACGAATCTAGCAACTGTAAGGACAAGATCAAAGCAGGAGAGAAAGTGAAGCCTTGTTGTTGTAATTGTGGTAAAACTCACAATGCTAGTTCAATTGCATGCGAGATGAGGCCACGTATGAGAAGTGACCAACAAAGGAATTATTCAGAGAACACTGAGGAAGTACGCTGTGGTCTGACAGTGACAAGACAGCAGGAGAACACACAGACAGTGATTCCTGAGAATGCCTGGCATGAAGATTCAAGAAGGATAAGGACTGCGCTTGCGGCCGGAAGCGTTGTTGATGCCAGGAACAAACAGAGTAATAAACAAGTAGCAAGTGAGAGTAGTGGTGCAGCCCTCCAGGTTAGTGATAAAACTGTGCAAGAAATTCTGGGAGAAGAGGTGCGTAAGATGTTTCAGCTTTTGCAAAAGTTAGGTCAGAAAATAGAAGTGATAGAGAAAAGACTTGATACTGTGATAAATAAAGAAAGGGAAAACAAAGCTGTGAATAATGTAGAATTAAAAGGGAAAGAGGAAAGTGAAGAGTTCAAGCCTTTGAAAAATTCAGTGCTTAAAATAAGTATTAAAGGGAAGGAGAGGAAAATAAAGGATTGTGTAGTGCAGGGAGCAACAACTGAAAGTTTTAAAAAGGTGTTGGTAAAGTGTAAAGATGCTGATAAAGAAAAACTTTTGAGGAAATGGGAATCTGTGCAGGAGGATTGGGCCTTCTTAAAGAATCTGATTGGAAAGGATATAAAACGTGTAAATATTAATCCTGGATCTAGCTAGCCTTAAGATAATGTCCTGGAATGTTAATGGTCTACAAAATAGAGTGACAGATGTACATTACTTTACCCTTAAAAATAATATTGATATAATTACCCTTCAAGAGACTGGGGACAGGAAAGGCGACCTGCTTAAACTGTCTGGATATAAGGGATTTCATCTCTATTCGGGTGAAGGTATAAGAGGGGTCTCAACATACATTAAGAATTCCATACCAGCAGAACTAGTTGGAAGCCCGAGTAGAGTACAAGGAATAGAAAGTGTCTGTATAAAGTTATATTTGAAGGAAGGAGAATTGAACATAGCAAATTTGTATATTTCTGGAGGCTGTTTTGACCTCAACTTCTTACCAGATTGCATGTTTTTGGACTCAACTTTGGCTGTAGGAGATTTTAATGCTCGACATCCAAGACTCGAAACAATGGGGAGAATTAATAGTAATGGTATAAAATTTTGGCAATTTTTACAAGATCACCCAGATGCTTACTTGTTAGGAAATAAGGAAGTGACTCATATTAAAGGAGGAAGGTTAGACTATGCTTGCATGATAAGCAGTCATGGAGTCCAGGGAGAATGTGAGATAATAAGGGAGCTAGTCAGTGACCATTTTGTTGTGTATGTTCAATTACCATTAGGGAAGAGACAGGTGAGATATAGGAGGAAGAGATTGAAACTAAACAAGGATGACACTCAAGTGTTTACTCAAAATATAGAGAAATGGTACAGAAATTATACACCAGTCTGTATGGATAGCTTTTATAATGACTTAGTTGGGGAGATAGAAAGATATTTAACTAAGTCAACACAGAAAAAAATAAATGATAAGAGACATGGGGCTAGGAAACACTGCTATACCAATGACAAAATGTTGAAGGGATGGACACAAATGTTAAGGGCAGCACATAAAGATTGGGTAAAGAATGGTAGAAGAGAAGAAGATAGGGAAATCTTCATGGATATAGCCAAAATATGTGGGCAGGCTAGGAAGGAGGCAAGGGAGAAATATTGGCAAGATTTTGCACAGCACATTGGGGAGAGTAAAAATCTCAAAGAAATATGGCAGGATATTAACAAAATTAGAGGAAAAAGGAGTAATTTTATTAGCCATCCTCATCCAGAGGAAGAAGCTAATAAACTGGTTGACAAATGGGCTAAAGCAGCAAGTGTTGCCTCCCTGCCTAACAGGACAATAGAAGCATTAGATGAGTGGCAAAATGAAAGAAAAAGATTTATTTCATCAGCTCTAAATATTTGTGATGTAACATGTGTAGATATTACTAAAGATGAGTTATTAAATGCTGTTAAAAAAGGAAAATCTACAGCACCAGGCGAAGATGGTGTGACATATGAAATTTTGAACTGCTTAGTTGGTATGGAAAATAGTCCATTATTAGATTTATTCAACATGAGCTATGCAGAGGGTAGATTACCAACAGAATGGAAGAAAGCGATAGTTATTCCTTTCCCTAAGGCAACTGGTGGATACAGGCCAGTGTCTTTAACATCTTGTTTTTCCAAGATGATGGAGAGAGTATTATTAAATAGGCTTGTATATATTGTGGGGGAAAATCTATCTTGTAATTTATTTGGTTTTTTGGAAGGGAAATGTACTTCAGACTGTGTTATAAAATGTTTATCAAATGATGCAGACAGATGTAGAGTTTTTGTGGATTTACAAGGAGCATTTGATAAAGCTCACAGTGAAGTAGTTATGAATGAACTGGCTGCTCTAGGGGTATCAGGAAAGTTGTTACACTGGATAGGTGACTACTTGCATGGAAGGAGAATCTGTGTATGGTATCAGGGATGTTTGTCTGAGGAAAGAGCACTTGAACTAGGCACTCCCCAAGGGGGAGTATTGAGTCCAATGTTATTTAATGTGTTAATGAACAAGATAGCCTCACACAAATATCCCAAAGGAGTTGTAACCATCATTTATGCAGATGACATCTTATTTCAAGGAAACTCTGTAAAAAATTTGCAGATTGCATTAAATAATTTTAGTGTTCTTTCTCAAAAGATGGGCTTAGTTATCAATGAAGAAAAAACCAAGTGTGAATGTAAAGGAAGAGGAACTGAATCCGTTTTTCTAAATGGAAAAATTGTAGAGAAAGTGTCAAAGTATAAATATTTAGGAATGTATATTGGCTTTACTAGTGAAAGTAAAGAGGCAGAAATATATCATGTCCTCACTCAATGTAGAGCAAGATTACAGCCCTTGAAGGCACTAGCATGTTGTGGTAAAGGTGCTGGGGTACCCATACTGAGAATGATGTATATTTCTACCATCAGATCACTTATAGACTATGCAGCACCTGTCCTCTCTTGTACTGGTGAAGGAAGGCTACGGAAGCTTGAGATCATGCAAAATGAAGCAATGAGAATAATTTTAGGGTGTCAAAAGAATGCAATGATTGAGATAATGAAAATGGAACTAGGGTTACAGAGCATTTCACAGAGGGTCAATGAAATTAATACAGTTGCAGCAGTTCGATTAATGAGAGGGAACAGTGGGGGTAAATTTGTACAAGATATAAATGATGGTTTAAAAGATAAAAGGACCTTCTGCAGGCAAGGCAAGAGAGGATACATGAATGGATTAGTAAATATTATTAAAAAATGTAATCTGGCAGACTGGTGTACAGCTGTTCAGAAGAGTTGTAAGAATCCACCCTGGGAAGAACGAGAAGTAGAGTTAGACATAGTGCCTCTCACAATGAAGAAATCATTACATGAACCAGGACAGTTAAGGGCTTTATATGGGAATAAGATTAGTAATTTGCCTAAAATAAACACATTGCATGTATATTGTGACGGTTCAGTTATGTCAAGTGGCAGGGCAGGGTGTGGGATCCTTATAAGACAGTACACAGAACAAGGAAATGATGACATCAAAATTGGACTTCGGTTGAGCAGTTTTATTTCATCAACACAAGCTGAGTTATATGCAATGTTAGTAGGATTGGAAAATGTTGTAAAGAGGTATAAAGATGCATATTTTTTTGTTGATAGTAGGGCAGCTTTGGATTCTTTGAACAGTGGGAGTCCAGTCTTTGGACACATTATTGGTTCATGTAGAAAATTAGTAAATACAATAAGGAAAAATGGCCATAATGTTCAATTTGTATGGGTCCCTTCACATGTGGGGATTGGTCTTAATGAAGCAGTAGATATAATAGCAAAAAGAGCCACGGAAAAGGCCGAGATCGACATAATATGTACTAAAACCTTGAAGCAATTAAGGAGCAAATTACGGAAAATACAATCAATAGAAGATAATTTCAAAAGGAATGAAATATACGAGAAAAGTGAAACAATGAAACATTACCATCATGTTCTCATGAACACAAAATTTACATATGGGAAAGATAGGAGTAGGTGGAAAGATTCAGTGTATATGAGGTTAAGATTAGGATATAAATATTATTGGGAACTTGGAGCTGAGAGAAGTGAACAGGATAAAGAATGTAGAGTTTGTAGAACATCCAGATCCCATACCCTGCCACATTATATACTGGAATGCCCATTGCTTAATGTATATAGAAATGCCCATATAAATAATGTCCCCATGCAAATAGAGTGGATGTTTGGAAATGGGAAAATAGATGAAATATTAAAGAAATATAGAAATTTTGCATCTAGAATATAACTATGTATTATAACTAATTATATGAAATATTAGGGATTTATGTGAGTCCTGAGAGGGACATTCCTGGACTGAGGTGAGGATGACTTATGTCACTTCATCCCTTTGAGATGTATTAATGTTTTTTTGTATCTCAATAAACGTATCAATCAATCAATCAGTATCCCACTTTCTTATGTTCTTATGTTCTTATATAATCTTTAACCGCCTATAGAGAAACGGAGATAGAAAAAATGTATAGATGAAAGGGTGAATAATGAAGGTGTAAACAGATTATCAGATGAGAGAGAGAGAGAGAGAGAGAGAATAATTAGGTAGAGTAATGAGTGAGGGGGGTGAGGGGGGTGGAGAAAGATAGAGGAGGGGAAAGTGAGAGATGAGAGAAAGAGGGTGAGAAGGGAAAGCTTAAAGTGAGAATGAATTGAAAGGACAGGTGAAAGTACAGTGAGAGTTAGAGAGAGGAAACGAAAGGTTATATAGTGAGAGGGGGAATGAGAGGGAGAGAGAGGGAGGAAGGAAAGGTTAAGTGAGAGTGAGAGAGAAAGGTAAGGGTACAGGTAAAATTGGATGTGAGAGAGAGAGAGAGAGACATGGAAAACCACACGAATAAGGGGAAGAGGAAATATACAAGGAAAAAACAACAACAAACTGAATTATATAATACCTTTAGGGACAGAAAACAGGCAAGTGTGTGTGTGTGTGTGTGTGTGTGGAAGATAAAACATGGGGGGGGGGGGGGGTTCCAACACATCCCTCAACACACAAGGGATCAACTACATAAAACACCACGAGACACATCTACCTGGGGACTAATTAGTTAAGTGACGTAAGGAGGGACACACCTTTGATCGGGGTGTAGCAGAGGAGAGTGACGATAGAGTAGTAATGAATAAAGATGAAGGAGAAGAGAGGTGGATAATTATAGGGTTTGGATTATAGATGAAGAAATTTGTTTTTATATCGTAGTGAATAATTATTGTTGAGGTGATGTTGTATGTGTGTTGAGGTGATGTATGTGTGTTGAGGTGATGTATATGTGTTGAGGTGATGTTGTATGTGTGTTGAGGTGATGGTGTATGTGTGTTGTGGTGTTGTATGTGTGTTGAGGTGATGTTGTATGTGTGTTGAGATGTTGTATGTGTGTTGAGGTGATGTATGTGTGTTGAGGTGATGGTGTATGTGTGTTGAGGTGATGTATGTGTGTTGAGGTGATGTTGTATGTGTGTTGAGGTGATGTTGTATGTGTGTTGAGGTGATGTATGTGTGTTGAGGTGATGTTGTATGTGTGTTGAGGTGATGTATGTGTGTTGAGGTGATGTATGTGTGTTGAGGTGATGTTGTATGTGTGTTGAGGTGATGTATGTGTGTTGAGGTGATGTATGTGTGTTGAGGTGATGGTGTATGTGTGTTGTGGTGTTGTATGTGTGTTGAGGTGATGTATGTGTGTTGAGGTGATGTATGTGTGTTGAGGTGATGTATGTGTGTTGAGGTGATGTATGTGTGTTGAGGTGATGTATGTGTGTTGAGGTGATGTTGTATGTGTGTTGAGGTGATGTATGTGTGTTGAGGTGATGTATGTGTGTTGAGGTGATGGTGTATGTGTGTTGTGGTGTTGTATGTGTGTTGAGGTGATGTATGTGTGTTGAGGTGATGTATGTGTGTTGAGGTGATGTTGTATGTGTGTTGTGGTGTTGTATGTATGTTAGACTAATCGATATTGAATTGAAATGCAAAGTAAACTAGAGAAATCAAAGAGACAAACTTGAAAATAACACAGAAACTCTCTTTTAGATATCCTTCGTTAGTGAAAGCACCACCATGGAGAAAGTATAAAGAGAATGAACTTTCTTTAACTTTCTTTTCCATTGGTGTTTCTATTTTTCCTGTGTTCAAGTTTACTTTCTCTGTCCACAAGTGATTTGTTTCTCTGTCTAGCCATCGCTTTGAGACCGCCGCATTGTCCTTTGTGGCGTGTGTGTGTGGTGTGTGTGTGTGTGTGGTGTGTGTGTGTGTGGTGTGTGTGTGTGTGTGTGTGTGTGTGGTGTGTGTGTGTGGGTGTGTGTGTGGTGTGTGGTGTGTGTGTGTGTGGGTGGTGTGTGTGGTGTGTGTGTGTGTGTGGTGTGTGTGTGTGTGTGTGGTGTGTGTGTGTGTGTGTGTGTGTGTGGTGTGTGTGTGTGTGTGTGGTGTGTGTGTGTGTGTGTGTGTGTGTGTGTGGTGTGTGTGTGTGTGGTGTGTGTGTGTGTGTGTGTGGTGTGTGTGGTGTGTGTGTGTGTGTGTGTGGTGTGTGTGTGTGTGTGGTGTGGTGTGTGTGTGTGTGTGTGTGTGTGTGTGGTGTGTGTGTGTGGTGTGTGTGTGTGTGTGTGGTGTGTGTGTGTGTGTGTGTCGGGGAGTATTGTTGTGCGTTTTTAATGTTTTATTCTGTTTTATCTTCTTTTATCTGTGGCTTCACCTGCATCCGTTCTCTTTCCTTTTCTTTATTTGTTTTGCGTTTGAGAGAGAGAGAGAGAGAGAGAGAGAGAGAGAGAGAGACGCATTTTAAATGTCTCATATTTTTTGCTCTCTCTCTCTCTCTCTCAGCAACTAAACAATAAACACCTACATAACAGCTGCAGCAGGAGTCTCAACAGCAGCCAGCAACAGCGTAGGAACAGCAGGAGGTGGAGGAAGATTTATACCACTTGTTGCTATTGTTAAACCATTACTTCCCCCTAAACCCTGGTGAGGAAGACCATTAAATAAAAGACCCTGATTTACACCTCTCTCTTACTAATGGCCACTGTAAATAATTAGTCTTCCATTGGCTGTAAAAAATAAAAAAAAAGCAATATATTTAACTCTTTGATTTACAGCCATCCACCAGGGAGAGAGTAAATGATTTGGCAATTATCATTATTTCTTCTTTTATTCTCGTTATTTCTCGTTTATCTTCATATTGTTTATCCTCCTGGGTCATGTTTTCATTCATTGTTGTCATTTTTCGTGAACAAGTTTACGGTGTATATGACCTTTTTTTATGGTGACAAGTTCGATGTCTTTTGGAACTTTGTGAAAATTACAACAATATCACTTAAACTGCAGCCAAAAAAATCCCTTTATCTCTAATGAAGTCAATTATAATAACATATTAAATCCCTTCACTATCGAGTACTCTAAAAAAATCCACTATAAAAATCCCCCAAAATAATCCCTATATAATAGATCCAAAAAATAAATCCCTTATCTATAATGAAGGCAATTTAAAATATCTAATCCCTTCACAGTCAGGAATATTAAAAAAAAATCCTTAAAAAATCCGAGTATCAAACTGCAATAAATCCTTCGATCTGAATTGAGGAATATATCTCACTGAAAAATCGACAATTACCAGAGGAGGGTAGGGAGGGTGAGAAGGGTAGGGAGGGTAGGGAGGGTAGGGAGGGAGGGTAGGGAGGGTGAGGGAGGGAGGGTAGGGAGGAAGGGTAAGGAGGTGAGGGAGGGAGGGTAGGGAGGGAGGGTAGGGAGGGTGAAGGAGGAAGGGTAGGGAGGGTGAGGGAGGAAGGGTAAGGAGAGAAGGAAGAGGTAAAGAGGGAGGGGAGGGGGAGGGTAGGTTAGGAGAGTGAGAGCAGGGGAGGGGGGGGAGATGTTGGAGAGAGGGAGAAGGGGGGGAGAAAGGGAGGACTGGGGGGGGGAGGAGAAGGGAGAGGGAGAAGGATGAGGGAGTGAAAGAGGGAGGAGGAGAGATGGAGGAAAGAGGAAGAGGAGACGAATAAGAAGAGGGAAGGGTAAGATAGAGAGGGAATGGGAAGGGTAAGATAGAGAGGGAATGGAGAGGGGAAACTGTAAAAATAAGAAAGTAAGGAATAATAAAATGGATGAGAGGGAAGAGGGAGAGGGGGGAAGGGAGAGAATGGGAGGAGATGAAGAAGGAAGAGGGAAGTGAAGGAGAGAAGAGAGAAAGGAGATAGATAGGAATGGAGGGGGAATGACTATCTGGAATGGAGATGGATGGGAGGGGGAGAAGGAAAAACGAAAAGGGGAGAGATATATGAGGGGAGGTTAGGTAAGGTTAGGTTAGGTTAGGTAAGGTTAGGTTAGGTTAGGTTAGGTAAGGTTAGGTTAGGTTAGGTTAGGCTAGGTTAGGTTAGGTTAGGTTAGGTTATATACTGGAGAAAAACACGAAATTAAGACAAAACATTAAAAAAAAACGACCAACACATCACGGTGTCAACTCACAGGTAAATGAACTAACTTCCAAATAAGAAAACATCAACAAGTCGTAGGGTAGAGATAGCCAATAGACTCCAGCCATTACTCAACACACAACACAATTTCAACAGTTCATTCATCTTGCAATTACGTTATCAAAGCCTCCATACACTGAAGCCTTGTCTCTGTATAATAAATTTCTTGCAATATATGACAAAGGGGGTGACTCAGGTACCATTGTAAGGGTTGTTCAGGTACCATTGTAAGGGTTGTTCAGGTACCATTGTAAGGGTTGTTCAGGTACCATTGTAAGGGTTGTTCGGGTACCATTGTAAGGGTTGTTCGGGTACCATTGTAAGGGTTGTTCAGGTACCATTGTAAGGGTTGTTCAGGTACCATTGTAAGGGTTGTTCTGGTACCATTGTAAGGGTTGCTCAGGTACCATTGTAAGGGTTGTTCTGGTACCATTGTAAGGGTTGCTCAGGTACCATTGTAAGGGTTGTTCAGGTACCATTGTAAGGGTTGTTCAGGTACCATTGTAAGGGTTGTTCTGGTACCATTGTAAGGGTTGTTCAGGTACCATTGTAAGGGTTGTTCAGGTACCATTGTAAGGGTTGTTCGGGTACCATTGCAAGGGTTGCTCAGGCACCAGTGTAAGGGTTGCTTAGGTACCATTGTAAGGGTCGCTCAGGTATCATTATAGGTCAATCAGATACCATTGTATGTCACTCAGGTACCATTATAGGTCAATAAGGTACCATTTTAGGTAACTCAGGTACCATTGCAGGTCACTTAGGTACTACTGTAGGTATCACTCAGGTACCATTATAAGGGTTGCTCAGGTACCATTGTTGGGGGCCACCTAAGTACCATTAGAGTAGTACATGCAGGTGAACCAGGTACCAATGTAAGGGTAAGCCTAGTACTTCCCGTCACCCACATTTAAAAATACATAAAGGTCTTTACCCCTTTGACAAGCATGGGAGGGTCGCCTTTAATGCTGGCCACGATGACGCCACCAGCCTCACTGTGTTGTGTTGTTACTGTCATGTATGGCTACCCATCCCCTCCCCCTCCCCTCCTCCATCTACCTCTCCCTTCCTCCTCTTCCCCCCCCTCCTACCCTCCCCTCACCCCTTTCTCCCCTTCCCTTCCTCCCCTCCAGCTCATCTTCCTACCTACCTACCGCACACACACACGCGCACACACACGCACACACACACGCACACACACACACACACACACACACACACGCACCACACACACACACACACACCCACACACACACACCACACACACCACACACACACACACACACACACACCTCCATTTTCCTACTGTACAAGACAAAATGTTTATGTCAACTGTATTAAGAAATATTTTTGTTTATTGTTGTTTTATGTTTCTCGCTGTTAAGAGAAATATATTTATTCCTCATTCCTCCTGTATGAGACACAAAGTAGACACAGATTGAAAAGAAACATATTTTTAATCCAATTTCACTTTAAATAAATAAGAAAATGACGAGTGAGAAATTGTATTATTTTTCTTACTAAACAAAAATAATAATAAAGACAATATTTATTTCAACTTTATATTTATTCTAATTTATCAATATTTTTTTTTTAAATCTTACATTTCCTTTAAAAAATAAAAAAAAAATTCCCCAAAATAAAAATATTTCATAACACAACCACAAAAATTACCACAACAACCAAACCATGAAACACAACCACAAAAATTACCACAACAGCCAAACCATGAAACACAACCACAAAAATTTCCACAACAACCAAACCATGAAACACAACCACAAAAATTACCACAACAACCAAACCATGAAACACAACCACAAAAATTACCACAACAACCAAACCATGAAACACAACCACAAAAATTACCACAACACTGACTCACTCTCACTCACCTAACCCATAAACACACATATACGGCTAAATTACTGTACAGCACTGAGTAAACGGAGTTATTTATTATGTAAAAATATTCAAATCACACAGAGAGTTGGAGGACTACGACAAATTCAGGCTTAATCCTTTACCCGAGTTGAGAATAATTTGATACACGAAATGATTTTGTCAGTAGTGGAATTTAAATCGTAAAATGTGTTGTTGAATTTTAGATTGACTTAGGGTGTTCAACTTGTGTGAGTCTCAGTTAAAGATTAGGCACCCCACTTTATTTTCCTCTGATGATTAATGAACCTCTCATACCATACCCTAACCAAACTTAACCAAGATACCCTAACCTAACCAAGATACCCTAACCTAACCTAACCAAGATATCCTAACCTAACCTAACCTAACCAAGATATCCTCACCTAACCTAACCAAGATATCCTAACCTAACCAAGATACCCTAACCTAACCTAACCAAGATACCCTAACCTAACCTAACCAAGATACCCTAACCTAACCTAACCAAGATACCCTAACCTAACGCAAGATACCCTAACCTAACCTAACCAAGATACCCTAACCTAACCTAACCAAGATACCCTAACCTAACCTACTTAAGATACCCTAACCTAACCTAACCAAGATACCTTAACCTAACCTAACCAAGATACCCTAACCTAACCTAACCAAGATACCCTAACCTAACCTAACCAAGATACCCTAACCTAACCTAACCAAGATACCCTAACCTAACCTAACCAAGATACCCTAACCTAACCTAACCAAGATACCCTAACCTAACCTAACCAAGATACCCTAACCTAACCAAGATACCCTAACCTAACCTAACCAAGATACCCTAACCTAACCTAACCAAGATACCCTAACCTAACCTAACCAAGATACCCTAACCTAACCTAACCAAGATACCCTAACCTAACCTAACCAAGATACCCTAACCTAACCTAACCAAGATACCCTAACCTAACCTAACCAAGATACCCTAACCTAACCTAACCAAGATACCCTAACCTAACCTAACCAAGATACCCTAACCTAACCTAACCAAGATACCCTAACCTAACCTAACCAAGATACCCTAACCTAACCAAGATACCCTAACCTAACCTACCCAAGATACCCTAACCAAGATACCTTAACCTCTAGGTCACGGCTCTAGGTCACGGATCTAGGTTACGGATCTAGGTCACAGCTCCAGTTCACGACTCTGTCACGGTTCAAGGTCAAAGTTCTAGATCAAAACTCTAGGTCACGGCTCAAGGTCACGGTTCAAGGCAAGGCTCTAGGTCACGGCTCTTGGTCACGGCTCTAGGTCACGGCTCTAGGTCAAAGACTTTCGACGAAATACCTCATTATCGGGTGGACAGTTTAATTTAACTTTGCCAAAAAATTGGATAATGTCTCCTCATAACCCCACCCTTCCTCTCCTTTACCTTACCTTCCCCCTCTCTCCCTCTCCCCCTCTCTCACTCTCTCCCTCTCTCTTCCCTCTTTCCCTCTCCCTTCCCTCTCTGCCTCCTCTCTTTCCTTTTCCATTTCTCCTTCTCCCTCCCCCTCCCTTTATTCCCTCTCCCTTCTCTCCCACCCCTTCCCCTCCCCTCCCTCTCTCCCCTCCCTCTCTCCTTCTCGCCTCCCCCTCCCTTTATTCCCTCTCCCTTCTCTCCCACCCCTTCCTCTCCCCTCCCTCTCTCCCCTCCCTTTCTCCTTCTCCCTCTTCTCCCTTCCCTCTGCCATCCCCCTAACCACCCCCTTTCTCCTTCTCCCTCCTCTCCCTGCCCCTCCCTTTTTCCCACCCCTTTCCCCTACCCTCTATCCCATCCCCTTTCTCCTTTTCCCTCTTCCTTCCCTTTCCCTCCCCCTTCCCTTTCCCTCCTTCCCCTTTCTCCTCCACTCCCCCCCCCCTTCTTCCTCCACTCGGCCTCCCTTCTTCTTTCACTCAATAAAATTATTATTATTATTATTATTATTATTATTATTATTATTATTATTATTATTATTATTATTTCCGCTTCAGTAAAGAGATATAGGAAAGAGGTAATTTTGTCTGTTAAAAACAAATAAAAATAAAAAATTCCAAAGGAAACTCAGATTTTTTGGTTTGATATGCAACACACACTAAAAAAATGATTGTTTTTTCTAATGTACTGTAGTGTATATTGTTAGGGTGATTTCAAAACTTTGATCCCTTTTTTTGGAGAAATTCATAGAACAAAAATTATAAGCCCTTTAAAATTTTAATGATCTATATAAAAATGTTAACCTAACCTACCTAACTTAACCTAACTGGAAACTGACTTAACTATCATAAAATAAAGTATACTGTCTTTCATATTTTAAAGGTTGGATTAGTCAAGTCTGACATATTTCTGTTGTACGTATATCACATTTATTGAATATTCATAATTTCATTATCTTTGAATATCCAAGAATTGTAATATAAAAACAATTAACGGTAAAGGCAGTCATACCTGTGATTACTTTCTACAATTATTGCATCTAGCTATAATTGAGTGGAGCATCAAGGTGAGTTAGGTAAGATACAAGGAGTTTAAAGATGAAAATGTATTACAGTCTCTCCTCGACTTACGACGGTGTTCCGTCCCGACGACCATGTCGTAATACCTGAAATATTGTTATTAAATATTATCATCAATGACTTCTTTTGGTATTAAACAATACAATTTGGTGCTAATTTTTTCCTCTTATATAAAGTAGCTTTAGTGTATAGGGTGAAACATCTATCATGAAGTGATTGTCATTAGAACTTTACGGGGTCTGAATTTGTAAAAAAAACACAACTAATGTGTTTAATCTACTCATAATCAATTTGGTAAAATGAATGTTTAGGTCATCCACCTCTACTTGGCATTTGAAAAAACATAATTTCAATGTCACCAAACCTAACCTAACCTAACCCAACTTAACTAATCTAACATAACCTAACTTAACTGGTAAAAATCGGTCAACTTAAAATCATTAAATTCGCTGGATGGCCAAAAAGATAATAATATCATCAATTCCATTTATTTTAGAAGGACTTATTCATTTTTGTTGAAATCATGGACATACAAAGCCAATATATCTACATTTGATTCTACCAGTGTGATTGGCAAAGTTAATTAATATCACCACTCCAACTGTTGGCCCACACAAGTCGTAAAGTAGTTCTTTTTTGTAATACATCGAGTCACTAAGGGAATAAAAAAATAAAACATGAATTTAGGTCACTGAATTTATCTTATTAGTAGCAAATTGTGGTTAAACTGATGCACAAATGAAACATGCCTGGGAAGTACCTAGCACTAGTTACCTGGCATATTTGGACTTATTAAAATATGAAATCTAGGCTAATAAGTAATTATACTAAGGAAATGATTATTTTGGTAGTGCTGGACGGTTATTAATTGCGCTCATTACGAAAATTGGGTCGATATTAATTCTGATAAAGGACGTCATTCACCATCCCAGAGGAAGCTGTTCTCACCACTATTCAAATAGACCATTTACGACTTTTTTTTAGTTCAATTTGATTTCAATACATTTCTACACATAAATTAGTTGTATTAGTTATCTTAAAGGCTAACCTTTTATGATGGTTAGGCGAATTTGGAGGATATAAACGGCGAGTAGAGGCTGGCGGCATTTTTCGTACACAAACATGGACCGCTTTTAAAAAGAACAATACAATTCTGCATGTGCTGTTCTGTATGGAGTATATCGTATAACAAATATTATTCCTTTGCAGATTTATACATTTTATGTCCATCCATATCAATTTTCTTTCTTTTGGTTTCAAAAATAGTTGCCGGACGAAATTTCCCCATGTTCCAATAACGATGGCTGTCCACGGGTGAACCTCGTGGAGAACTAAGTTGTTCCTGGAAATGAAATGGAAGGAGGATTTACTATGTCACTTCAATGTTGATATTGTGTTCTCCTCTATCTCTCTCTTGTGTGTGGTTTTTTTTTTACGGGAATTAGCCAACCCGGGAACAGGTCAAACGACCCACAACGGAGCCTGGGGGGCGAAAAAAAAGAACTTTATTTTTATGAGATTCTGTCTGTTCGTCCATCTTGTGCGGGCAATCAACATGGTAGGTAGTGAGCCGGTCGAGTCTCTGTTGTTTTGACGCTTTTTTTGTTTTTTTAATGTCCCAATTTAAAAGAGTGACTTACAGTAGATGAATTCGCCATTTGAGGGTAAGGGTGGGGGGAGTGAGGGTGGGGGATGGCGGGGTGAGGGTGGAGGGTGGGGGATGAGGGGTGTGGTAATGGAGAAGGTTTAGGTGAGGGAATTTAGTGGACAAAGACTTGAGAATCCAACAGACATATACACAAGATAGTCATACACACACATACATGGCAGTCATATGCACAAGACAGTCATACACGCACGCACACACACACACACGAGAGTCATGTACACAAGAAGACAAGTCATACACGCCCACATAGCTTGAATGTTGTACGGAGTGCCCCATTATATCTCTATGTTAATAAACGTCTACTTTTGGAAGTTGACTGCGTAAATATATGAATTATTAAAGAAAAACAGGAAAAACAGCTAACGTAACATGAATAGACCTTCCAAAAAGTCGATAGTAATTCCCCTGCCTGTGACACGACAAAGTAAGTACCTCTATCTAGCTCCTCCAGTCCCAGATCGAGGCAAGGCCAAGCCAGTTCATCACTTACTAACTAAACTCTCGGGTAGGTGTAGTGTCGGGTGGTGTACTGTTGGGTGGTGAAGTGTTGGGTAGGGTGGTGTGGGGAGGTGTAAGGTAAGGTAAGGTTAGGTAGGGTAGGACATCCCGTCTATAACCCCCCACCCACACCCATCAACCTCTCACCCATCCTGGGAGGTGGGGAATGGTACCATCCGTCAGCCAACATCAGAAGGTACCAAGAACCACTGACTGGGAAGGGTGAGAGGATGATGGGGTGGGTGGGAAGAGGGATGATGAGAGGGTAGTGTAGTGGGTGGTGTACTAAAAAAAAAAAAATAAAAACATAAAAAAATAAAAAAAAGTGAAGTGTAGGGGTAGTGTAGTAAAAAAAGAAAAAAAAAGTGTGGTGGGTCGTTGCGTTGCGGTGGGTCGTTGCGTTGCGTTGGGTCGTTGGGTTCGTTGCGTTGCGGTGGGTCGTTGGGTGCGTTGCGGTGGGTCGTTGGGTTCGTTGCGGTGGTGCTTTGCGTTGGGTCGTTGGGTTCGTTGCGTTGCGGTGGGTCGTTGGGTTCGTTGCGGTGGTGCTTTGCGTTGGGTCGTTGGGTTCGTTGCGTTGCGGTGGTCGTTGCGTTGCGTTGGGTTCGTTGCGTTGCGGTGGGTCGTTGGGTTCGTTGCGTTCGTTGCGGTGGGTCGTTGGGTTCGTTGCGTTGCGGTGGGTCGTTGGGTTCGTTGCGTTGGGTCGTTGGGTTCGTTGCGTTGGGTTCGTTGCGTTGCGTTGGGTCGTTGGGTTCGTTGGGGTGGGTCGTAGCGGTTTTTGCTGGGTCGTTCGATTCTTTTGGTGTTTTTTTTTTAACTTAAATGATTAATATAATTGAGAATAATAATTAGAACATTTATAATTACTGTAATTCCTGGTCATTTGTCAACAACATCAGAATTGAGACAGCACAAATAATACGTCATAAAATAGGGTAGTGTTGGGTAGGGTGGTGTATTGGGGGTGTAGGACATCCCGACTATAACCACCCACCCACACCCATCATCCTCTCACCCATCCTGGGAGGTGGGGAATGGTACCATCAGAGAGCCAACAACACAAGGTACCAAGAACCACCGACTGGGATGGGTGGGGTGAGAAGGATGATGGGGAGTGGGGGATGAGGAGAGGGAATCCACATCCTTCCCAGGAAGTGGAGAATGGTACAATCCGTCAGGCGCCGACAGAAGGTATCAGGACCCACCGACTGGGAAGTGTGTGTGTAGGGTGGTGTAGTGGGTGGTGTAGTATGGGGTATGGTGGTGGGTCGTTGGGTTCGTTGCGTTGCGGTGGGTCGTTGGGTTCGTTGCGTTGCGGTGGGTCGTTGGGTTCGTTGCGTTGCGGTGGGTCGTTGGGTTCGTTGCGTTGCGGTGGGTCGTTGGGTTCGTTGCGTTGCGTTGGGTCGTTGGGTTCGTTGCGTTGCGTTGGGTCGTTGGATTCGTTGCGTTGGGTCGTTGGGTTCGTTGCGTTGCGTTGGGTCGTTGGGTTCGTTGGGGTGGGTGGTAGCGGTTTTTGCTGGGTCGTTCGATTCTTTTGGTGTTTTTTTTTTAACTTAAATGATTAATATAATTGAGAATAATAATTAGAACATTTATAATTACTGTAATTCCTGGTCATTTGTCAACAACATCAGAATTGAGACAGCACAAATAATACGTCATAAAATAGGGTAGTGTTGGGTAGGGTGGTGTATTGGGGGTGTAGGACATCCCGACTATAACCACCCACCCACACCCATCATCCTCTCACCCATCCTGGGAGGTGGGGAATGGTACCATCAGAGAGCCAACAACACAAGGTACCAAGAACCACCGACTGGGATGGTTGCGGTGGGTTGTTGGGTTCGTTGCGTTCGTTGCGGTGGGTCGTTGGGTTCGTTGCGTTGCGGTGGGTCGTTGGGTTCGTTGCGTGGGTCGTTGGTCGTTGCGTGCGGTGGGTCGTTGGGTTCGTTGCGTTGCGTTGGGTCGTTGGGTTCGTTGCGTTGCGTTGGGTCGTTGGGTTCGTTGCGTTGGGTCGTTGGGTTCGTTGCGTTGCGTTGGGTCGTTGGGTTCGTTGGGGTGGGTCGTAGCGGTTTTTGCTGGGTCGTTCGATTCTTTTGGTGTTTTTTTTTTAACTTAAATGATTAATATAATTGAGAATAATAATTAGAACATTTATAATTACTGTAATTCCTGGTCATTTGTCAACAACATCAGAATTGAGACAGCACAAATAATACGTCATAAAATAGGGTAGTGTTGGGTAGGGTGGTGTATTGGGGGTGTAGGACATCCCGACTATAACCACCCACCCACACCCATCATCCTCTCACCCATCCTGGGAGGTGGGGAATGGTACCATCAGAGAGCCAACAACACAAGGTACCAAGAACCACCGACTGGGATGGGTGGGGTGAGAAGGATGATGGGGAGTGGGGGATGAGGAGAGGGAATCCACATCCTTCCCAGGAAGTGGAGACTGGTACAATCCGTCAGGCGCCGACAGAAGGTATCAGGACCCACCGACTGGGAAGTGTGTGTGTAGGGTGGTGTAGTGGGTTGTGTAGTGTGGGGTATGGTGGTGTAGTGAGGGTGTAGTGGGTGGTGTAGTATGGGGTATGGTGGTGTAGGGTGGTGTACGGTAAGGTATCAGGACCCACCGACTGGGAAGGGTGTGGAATCCCCCCATCCCCCATCCACACCCATCCTGGGAGGTGGAGAATGGCACCATCCGGTAGTTGGCAACGGAAGGTATCAGGACCCACCGACTGGGAAGGGTGTGGAATCCCCCCATCCCCCCATCTATCTGTGTCTCTGTGTCTGACTGTTTCTGCCAGTCTGTCTCACAATATCGATCTCTGTCTGTCTTTCTGATTTTCTGCCTCTGTTTTTCTGTCTGTCTGTCTCTTTCGTCTATATGTTAGTCTATGTTTTGTCTGTTTCAGTTTGGGTGACAGCGGTCGAGCCTGAGAAGAGCGCCGGACCTTCTTATTTCCGGCGATTCCTTCTTTATCTTGAGTTAGTAGCCAAGATTGGCTGTCTCTCCCTGTCTACCTCTGACTGTCTGTCTGTCTCCGCTCGTCTGTTTGTCTGTCTGTATGTCTTTTTCTGTGTGTCTTTCGGTGTTTGTCCGTTTGTCTGACGGTTTCTGTCTGTTTAATGTCTGTCTGTCTGTGTCCGTCCGTCTGTCTGTTTTTCTAACTGTCTCTGTTTGTCTGTCTGTCTACAAATCCTCCCTAAGGAATCCTATCCTATAAATCAACATACCCGACCACCGCCCCCCCCCCCCCCCCCAGACAAAGCCGCACAGAAATACTTACAATTCTCCATACCCAACCTCAGCGACAACCCTCTCAATAAAAACAACCTAACTCAACAACTCCTTTCAACAAAAAACAGACAGAAAGACAGACAGACAGAGAGACAGAACAGACAGCCAGAGACCGACATAGTGGAAAGACAGAGAGGCTGAGACAGACAGATAGACAGAACGAGACAAACACAGACACAGACAGACAGTGACAGACATTGTAAAAATAGACTGGCAGACAGAGACAGACTGACGGACAGACAAACAGAGATACAAAGACAGACAGAGACTGAGAGACAGACGGACAGAGACAGTTAGACAAACTAACTCTACCAAAGCACCAATCACCTACTGCGGCACCAAGAGACGCCAACCCCAGTAAACAGAAACCCTCCTCCTGGTGTACATTAACACAGTATAACCTTTTTCTTCTATATTTTAAATTTATTTCTGTTCCTTTTCCCCCCCCCCCCCCCCAGGCCCCGTTGTGGGTCGTTTGATCTGTGCCCGGGTGGGCTAATTCCCATTAAAAAAAAAAAGCAACTGGCTGGGCCCAGCCTCGAACTGGTCCCGGCGGTGCTAGACGTAGTTCGTCAGGCCACCGCCAGGGGTCAACTGTCGGCTTTTGTGAAGGTGGTTTTGTTGTTTTTCTTTAATAATTCATATATTTTCGTAGTTTTTCTCAGGATTTGTATGAATTTATACTCCAATAACAGAGTTACAATTGTATTGAAGCTGTGTGTGGCCCTTTTACAGCCAATCTTGGCTACTAACTCAAGATACACTTGTGTGTGCGTGTTTGACTGTCGTGTGTATGAGTGTCGTGAATCATGAAGAAATTTTGCAAGAACCTCTACCAAAACACATACAAAAGAATACCAAACAGTTATAAACACGGTAACTCTGCTATTGGAGTTTAAAATCACGTTAAGAACTGCGAAAATAAATCAATTATTGAAGAAAAACTGCAAAAATACCACAAGTAACATAAATACAACTTCTGGAATGTTGATCAATGTCCCCCTGGCGGTGGCCTGGCGAACTAGGGGGGGTCACAGCTTCCATGGTAAACACTATAAATATTATGAGTGTCTCTCACCCACAATGGAGAGGCCTACACTATTTTCTCTCACCACCGCTGTCTACACCTACACTATGGTTACTCACACGAGCCAGAAGCACCGGACATGGAGAAGAAAAATTGTCCTCGTTGCAGATGGTGACGTCATCGTGTGGGTAGCAACGGACCCTGGTGTTATGGTGAAGTAATGGTGAGGTGATGGTGATGTTGAGGCAATAGTAAGAGAGATGGTGAATAGATGGTGAAGTTCTTGGGAAGGCCACAGTGAGGTAACGATGAGAATGGTGATATGGTGAAATGATGGTGAGGTGACTGGAGGAACTATTCACTGGTGAAGGGTTACTGGTGCACCACTGAAGTATGAATGAAGAAGTAATGATAAAAAAGATAGCTAAAAGGAATGATGGTGACGTAATGGTGAGATATAAGAGTAGAGGTGATGGTGAGTTTTAATGGTGATGGTGAGAGTTTATAAAGCGTAATGGTCCGGGTTTACAAGCTTTTACATATACGTGAACGCTTTAAAATTATAACACACACGCACACACACACCCACCCACACCATTTTTATCCTTCATATCCCGAGAAAATTTACTCAACTAAAATAAATAACTATGATGTAGTGATGTAGTGTTTCTCGTCATCCAGGCCAGGTGATGTAGTGTTTCTCGTCATCCAGGCCAGGTGATGTAGTGTTTCTCGTCATCCAGGCCAGGTGATGTAGTGTTTCTCGTCATTCAGCCCAAGTGAGGAAGATTTTTGTGGAAATTTCAGTAAAGATTAAAATTAACCCCCCACACTCCTTCCCCCCCCCCCCCCTCCACAAAAAAAAATCAAGGAAATTGTTTTTATTTACGACTAACAACAATAAAACCATATATTTATGTACGTAATTTGTTAGAAAAAGTCATCAAACAGTTGTGGTTACGTTTAACAAATACCAAAACGTAATCTAGAAAAAAACTTTATAGGATGGAAATATTAATTGGACAGATACTCTTGAATTATACGGTAAAGCCATATCTTTTTTTTTCCATTTAACAAAAGAGGAAGTCGTGCCATTGAGATTGGTCACGGAAGTAGAAAATCCTCTTTTCCGTATCAGACTGACGAAAAAAAAAATAAAAGTTTTTTTAAATAGCGTGACTGTCCCTGGAGAGCTGTGGAAGCACTGGAGGAAATAGTGCCGGGAGGAAAGGGAGGTGGAGGAGGGAGAGGAAGGAGGGGGGGGGGGGAGGAGGAGGTGGAGTAGAAAAGGGATTCTGATGTGGTTTTGTTTTTCTTCTAGTTAAGTGTTTGCTCTCTCTCTCTCTCTCTCTCTCTCTCTCTCTCTCTCTCTCTCTCTCTATCAGTACGTTTTTCAGCCAGACCATCCTCACATCAGTCAATCCGACCCTCCTCCACTTTATCCTTCTACAGGTAGTTCCTCTACTTCAGTCGCTCCGTCAGTCTATAATACTGTGAGTGAATGTATACTTTACACCATTAACTCCTCCTGTAGTATTAGATGGAAAGATTTGAAACATGTTATAAGGATATTTACACATAGTGATCCATACGTGTAGTAGTAGTAAGGCGAGTCTTTGGTTAAAATATATAAATATACAGTATATTAACCCCGACCCGCGTCATGGCACTCGCCTCGGGGGTGTGGAGCTTTTGTAATTAACTCAATTTGTTTATTTTTTTTATGTAATGAATTATATAATGATAATAGTTTCTTTGAACTTGTGTCATTTACATGGTGAGCTCTGATGTCCTTTATGTTCTTAGTTACTCGTAGTGGAGATACTGGAAACTTATTTACTTTATTTTTTTATTAACGATATACTAGTTGTGGGACACGTGAGAATGGTAGAGAGAAGTATATCCATCTTAATGGATCGACATGTGTACAGTAATGGGTAAAGTTAAGAAAGTCTACGGTATTCGTTACCCACGTTTCACTACTAAACCTCCTCGTTTAATTCTGGTTTCTTGTACTTCCTTTCAATTCAAATATTCTTGTCTATGTGCCGCTGATTCTCAAACTGACAGACACTCACATATTAATACTTCTTTTTTATATCGTGCTGAAATATAAAAATTCGATTGAACATAGCGAATATAACAAAAGCAAGAATTCCTTCAGTAGGTTAAATAAAAGAAGAGTTTAAATCATCTTACTCACGGTATTGAGTCTTCGTAGTCGAGGGATTGGGTCATCGTACTCAAGGGATTAGCTCATCGTACTGATTAAGTTAAACCGTAATACCAAAGGCGTCAATACATTCATTTGTTAAGTTTAAGTTATAGGCAGTGACACCATCAACGAATTGAATGATTTTAACACGACAACATTATTTTTGTCATTTTGTTGCTGGTGCCTGACAGAGTGCGCAGTACATCTGTTGCTAATGCAGATGCATCTTAAGCTAGACTAAGCAGCGACAGAGTTTCATGATACACACACTCACACAAAAAGCAGAATTCATAAATATCACGTCCTGAACCACCTCAAGAAATTGCTTACCCAGACTATAATTATTCACAAACCAACACAAATAGAACTTTTCGTATACTGCGCACTTAATATCATAGGTGGGGGATGGGGTGTGTGTGGGGGGAGGAGGAGGAGGACACGGGATGGGGGGTGTGTGTGGGGTGGGTGGGGGGGGGGGGGGAGGAGGAAACACGCTATAAGAGATCGTATGAAGTTTAGGATTCTCCAAGATATGTCGGTAGATAACTTTAAAGACGCTTGGTGAAGACGACTCGCCAGGGAGTCAACAAGAGAGATGAGCTTGCTGCGTCTTATACGATGTTGGTAGGGTGTACTTGACGCACCCCCCCCCCCCCCCCCCCGCTAATGACGCTTGAGGCTACAGGCTTTTAAGTTTTTTTGTGGTCCTTGGAGGAATTTATAATTTTAAGTGTCAGAATGTAGTAGGATTAAAAGTCAGGTCAGGAGATGAGACGCCAGAGAGAAGCTTACTGAGGCTAAGTTATATAGACGAGTGTGTTGGTCGGCACTAGGTTCATATGTCTTTTCTGCCTGAGTTTTTTCCCCTCACTCCTCGTAGCAAGATGTTAAGATATTTTTCCTATACGAGGTACGAAAAAGTAATATTTGTCTTTCTGAAAAAAATTTTCTCTGTTGACTCATCCACTTCATTTATGCATTTACTTTTATTATTATTATTATTATTATTATTATTATTATTATTATTATTATTATTATTATTATTATTATTAGTAGTAGTAGTAGTAGTAGTAGTAGTAGTAGTAGTATAACATCATGCGTCATAGAATACTTGTGAATATTTCACGGACTTGTGGATTTTAACCCCTTGTGTAAGATGACAACCGCTTACGTTCAGTGAATTACCACCTGTGAGTATGATACCTTAATAGGGTGTGTCAATTTAGGGGGTGAACTGGCTAAATTGAAAATCGAGTAATTTGGTAGCAATTTATTGTAGTCTTTAAGCATGCAAAACAATATTCTGGCATAAATTTTTTTTTATAATAAGTCCTACCTACATCAAATGGATTTTTAAATGTACATATTTGTGAATTTATAACATAACCAGCGTTTGCACACATGTTACTGTTTCAAGTTTCAAATTATTATATTTTATTATCCGTAGTCTATTTGAAAGTAACCAATGCCTTCATACTCTCTTTGCTTTGGTTTCTTGTCATCAGTAGTCTGCTTGCTATTTGTGCTTTGATGTAACCTTCTCGCCTCTCGTGGCTGTAAACATGGCCCGCTGCTTCTGTGACCATTTTCACACCTCTCTCCACACTTTGAGTGTGGGAAGGCCACTTCGGCACCTGCATTGGAGTCTCTTTAAGGTTTCTCAATTCTTGGCTAGTTAGACTTGTTGTCAATGGTGGCTCTAAGACTTCCAAACTCAAGTCAACCAATTCTGACAATTTGGTGGCATTGACGTTTATTGGGGGAACTTTTCTTGAATGAAACGAACAGTCTCCCAACTGGTCGTCATCTATTAGCGTTCCTCTAATCTTTAGAATGACTTCTACAGCCTCGGTTCGGAGATTGGTGCATTGACTGCAAAGCATTGCTTGCAAAACTGCTTCTGATCGAGCATACCAAGCGGACCTTCTTGCCACAGGTAACACGATGTCCCTCACTACCTTCCTCTGTGTTCTTACTAGCTGCAATTGAAACAAAAGGTGATTGGGCCCATCCACCCACATAGGATTAAGTTTCACACTAAACCACTGGGGAAGATAAACTCCAATAATAAATTCAACAATTAACCTCAAATTCTTCAGCACTTTGCCCTTCAATTCGTGTTTGGAAATCCAAATCCTGCAGAAACGAAGAGCTGTAGTTAACCAACGGCTGTGACTGACAGGTCCAATCTCCAAGAGAGCCAATGACTGAGGCACTTCTCCTGATCTTATTGCTTGGGCAATACGATAAGCATAGGATTGATCTGTGCTGAGATCTTTGATGACTCCTTCAGACAACGCCGGAAGGGGAGGGCCAACTTCGACCTTTGGAAAGGTTGTATTTATTTCTAGTTGTGTTGCTTCATCCAGCATGATGCCAAGGGGACCTGACCACTTGTTGTTGCTCTTTGTAGGACCATCAAGTTCCTGGATGAGATGACGAAGAGGTAGCTCGCCTGTATGTAAATCACATACAATCCAAACAAGTCTTCTTCCTAGTTTTTTCTCTAAATGCGTCATTACACCCCTCTGCCATCCGGTGTTCACTGCAGTTGAATCTCCACCAACAGCCTGCAGTGAACTGCCAAGTCCTCTCACCTGAACCCAACATAAAATATGATCAGCAATGACCTCTGCATGTTTCTTCCCTTCTACTTCAGTTTCGGGAGCAAAGTGAAACAAAAACCGACCACCAGGCTCAGAACAGACAGAGTAGTGTTCTTCTTTGATGAGACCTGGAAACTTTCTGTTCACTCCCTCTACTTCTAGCAAAACTTTTGTGTCATCTATTCTTCCATCAAACAAAAGACAGGAGAGCCCTCCCTCGCTTAAATCTTTTTCATGCTGATCAGATATTTCCTTCATTATTTTTTCTTGTGCTCTTCTAATTTTATTATGATCTATCACCAAAGATACATCCTCTCGGCTGATGAGGCCTGCATCTATCTAAGCGGCAGTTGCAATTTCTGCAGCCTCACGAAGTCCAGCATGGTGGCGAATACTAGCTAAAGCAATGTTTGAAATATTTCTTGTGTTGTATTTCATTTTCTTTGGTAAAGGTTCAGATGGCTCTTTGGAACTATCATCTGATGTTGCTTCCTGTTCATCAGAAGAACTATCAAAGAAGTGATAAACATCTTGACACAGCTCTTCCTCTCTTTGGATGGCTTCTTCACTCTTCATTTTCTTCTTTTGTTCCCTCTCTCGGATTTGTTCTCTCTTCTTGGCATTAGCAATCTGCTTCTTTGTTTCTGAATAATCTATTGAACCCATTTGCATACTTCCTTGGCCTTTTGCCTTTGTCCTCTGTGCCTTTATAAATTCAAGCTCTGAAACAGGGATCTTCTTTTCACGAGGACAACCACAATCAATGTGGGAATTATTTTCTCTCTTACCTGAGTGAGAACAGTTGGATTCAGAACATAATTGTATGGAGCACTTGCAGGTCAAAATGTCAAACAGAGTATCAAGTGTGTGCAGAAATTCATTTTTCCTGGCCAAGTTTCCTTTACCAAGTGATGTTTCAACTGCTTTGTGCCATAATTTCGTTAGTTTTAGCTCAATAGTTCGACACTGATTAATCACAGGTGGTTTGAATAGTGCATTAGCTTTTGTCCATTGATGCAGAAGAGGGACTATCATGTCATTTATGAGTTCTTTATCTGTATAGTTCCTTCTGTCCTTTGCATTTTTTTCTCGAAGGAGTAACCCTAATCTTAGCATGTCTCTCACTGTTGGAAGTTCTGATACAGGAAGCTCCTTCCCTTTACCAACTAGCAGGCTCAAGTGGGTTGACAACTGACTTCTTGTCTTCAATTTTGACATCTTCACACTATCTGACAAATAGAAAAATATTTCAATGTTTCATAATTCAATTGTTGTTTCAAAAAATATCAATTTGTTTATCAAAAATGCTGTAACAGAAATAACATAATAATTTCTTAGAACATAATGTTTTATACAATGATATAAGTAACTGCGACAATCAATATGCCCTACTTACAATAATTAAAATGTAGAATTCGTCTGGTGGAGTAGGTGCAAGTGCAATGAGAGCAAACCACCGTCTATGATATCTAGAAGGAGAGTGAGCCGGGCGCCTTATCCTCACGCTTGGTACAAGTCAAAACAAGAATTAAACTGTCCCACACGGAGAGCCTGTTCATGTTCATGTTCTGACATGCATATTGTACACAAGCTATAGAACCATAAAATACTCCATAATCCATATGCTTACATGAGATTAGTTAATATCAAGTGAATAATTCTAATCAAGTCTCATTAATTTGTTGAAATACTGATATTTGAAACTTTAAGGTATAATTGATGTAGGTGAGGGTTATTTCAATTCATTTTTGTTTGCTAATCTCAAGTTTAGACATAAAGAGGCACAATATTTTGACTACCAAATTTGATTTTTAACATGTTGACAAAATTGACACACCCTAATACCTTAATCCTCTTGAGTATGACAAATTAACACCTTCATCGTCAAGTCTTAACTCAAGTCTTAACTCTATTAAGAGGATAATCCGATTTTTAATCAAAGTTGATGTAATACTCGAGGGCTACATAATGAGTTATTAGGCAAGATTAATGTATTTACAATATTTGCATAAATTTTTCTTCACGTATTATTTATTATGAAGCAAATGAAGAAAGTTATGATAAAACTGATTTGACTTTTAGGGAGATATACGGTAAGTTGCGGTACACGTAAGAATGATACTGAGACAGTAAATCATCTTAATGGATCAACAAGTGTGGTGGGTAAACGTGGAAAAGTCTACGGTGTTTGCCACCCACGTTTCACTACTAATGCACCTCGCTCCATTCTGTTTTCTTGCATTCCCTTTCAATTCAAATATTCTTGTTCTTAATTATCCACTGCTGATTCTCAAATTAAACAAACACTTGCATAATTCTTCTTCTTCTTCATTTTTATATCATGCCGAAATCTATTAATTCCTTCAGTAAGTTTAAGAAATTTTTACCACAGTCCCACACCTCTGAGTTCAGACACACTGGCTGGGTAGTACGGTGAAGTGCAGTAATAAGAACACGGAGGACAATGGAATGCCTGAGTGAAAACAAGACTGACACATCGAGGCAAGTGACCACAGAATATATAGAAAGTGTGTCCAAAATTAGCATTAATGTCTGTCAGAGCTGTGTGCCGTCTCACCTGTCTGTCTGAGCTGTGTGCCGTCTCACCTGTCTGTCTGAGCTGTGTGCCGTCTCACCTGTCTGTGTGAGCTGTGTGCCGTCTCACCTGTCTGTCTGAGCTGTGTGCCGTCTCACCTGTCTGTGTGAGCTGTGTGCCGTCTCACCTGTCTGTCTGAGCTGTGTGCCGTCTCACCTGTCTGTCTGAGCTGTGTGCCGTCTCACCAGTCTGTCTGAGCTGTGTGCTGTCTCACCTGTCTGTGTGAGCTGTGTGCCGTCTCACCTGTCTGTCTGAGCTGTGTGCCGTCTCACCTGTCTGTCTGAGCTGTGTGCCGTCTCACCTGTCTGTCTGAGCTGTGTGCCGTCTCACCTGTCTGTCTGAGCTGTGTGCTGTCTCACCTGTCTGTCTGAGCTGTGTGCCGTCTCACCTGTCTGTCTGAGCTGTGTGCCGTCTCACCTGTTTGTCTGAGCTACCTGTCGCTTTACCTGTCCATAGATAGTTCCGATTATTTTCTGTCGTATTTGTATATTGGGGAGTTGTGTTTTTTTGTTACAGGTTTGTTTTGTGGATTAAAGAGTTTGTGCACTAAAGTAGCTGTATTACGCAACATCAAATACTATTCTACTATTATATTTTTTCTTATATGTATATGAACTGCTAATTTAACTTCTAATAAATTTCACAAGGAATTAATATTAATCTTAACCAAAGATCCTAAATATCACTGTCTTGGCATTTTTTTTTTTTTGCCTTCCTAGTCAGTTCACTGCCTGGCTTCCCTGATTCACACACAACATCGTTCTCTTACCTGCCCAAAGGTTGTCTCGCCTCCTCCCAGGGGATCCATTTGTTTACTGCGGTGAACATCATCTTTCCTGAGAACGTTTCAAGGTATAGGAAGGGAGACACAGGTACACAGGAAAAAAAGTGAAGTATAAAACAAAATATGTTAGAGTGGGAGGACCTTCTGGTTGGCGTTTGAACTTTGAGGGTTTTTTTTTTCAATTTATTTTTTTTTTTACTTGACGTTTAGAGGTGGGAATTTATCTTGTGCGTTAGTCTTTTTTTCTCATTGAGTAATAGAACCTTAGAATAGAACCCTTACCCTTTGCCCTTACCCCTCCCTCCTCGCCCTCAACTCTTACCCTTCATTGTCCTGAACCCTTTTTATTATTATTATTATTATTTTTATTATTATTGTTGTGTATCAGTATCATTTATTATCAATAATTATAAGCCATTATTAAATACTGGTACTATTATTAATATTACCAGGATAACGCGTCATAATATTGGCAATATATATCTTTACTATATTGAGAAAAGCGTAACGATATGTAGGCCATTATGTACGAAATTCACAGTAATAAGTTCGTTTCTCTATAAATATATAGAGTTAGTGTGAAGCTGTTCTATCTCGATTAAATACACAAGTTAAATATAAATTATCTTTATCTAAATAAATACATAGGAACAGTTAACCAGATATTTATTATGAAAAAAGATAGAGAAGTAATACAATGTTTGATTTTTTCTTTGATAAATTCAATTGGACATTAATTTTGGTTTTAGTTTCAATAAATACATAGAAATAAGGTTTGTAGAACTTATATATTTCCCGTAAATATGCAGAGAGATATTATGCAACTGGTTTTTATAGCGTTAATTATACATTATTATAGTAGAATAAAATATTTACTTAGAGGACTACACTGACTCGTTGTAATTTTTATTTATCGGAGTAATCACACTGGAAAATACTGTGAAACTATTATCTCTACACCAACACAGATGTTAATGTATTTATCTCTGTAAACACATGGAGAATTATGGTAAATCCTTTTTTTTAATCTTGGTAAGTTAAACTAAAAGCATCAACTTTAATCCCAGTTAGTTAGAAAAAATCATCTGGTTCACAACAAATACGACACGACGCTGTTTGTGTGACCCGACCCTATAATGCTGATGCGGCCGTGGAAACTGTAGTATTATAAGGTATAATTATAGTGATTTAGGGCATAACTGCAGGGTTTTATGGCATAGCTATAGTGTCTTAGGGCATAGCTATAGTGCTCTATTTTTCTTTGCTATGATCTCTCTCTCTCTCTCTCTCTCTCTCTCTCTCTCTCTCTCTCTCTCATTATTCATTTTCTACACAACTTGGGATCTATTTTCTTTCTGAACTTGACATTCCGTTCAATTATTTTCTTTTATTGTTGTTTATGATTGATTGATTATTCGTCGTACAAAAAATAAACAAATAAACAAGGGGTAAATCCAGGTGTGTTAATGACCATAGGTAGAAAAGGTGTGCGTGTGTGTGTGTGTGTGTGTGTTTTACTTATTGAGTATTGTGTACGCATCTTCTTTGTGTGTGTTTATTTATTATCTGCATTAATGTTTGTTTGTGTGTCTGTGTACATGTACGCACATGTGTACATTTGTGTATATGTGTATGTGTGTTTAATAAGCATTTATGTATATGTGTATGCCCTTACATATAAATACTTACACTTTCAGGGGAATAGAGAAACTAATCAGGAAAAAATCAACAATCAGAAAATAAAGTCTCCAATCAGGGAATAAAGTCTCCAATCAGGGAATAAAATCGACAATCAGAGGAATAAAATGACCAATCAGGGGCTGAGCCAGACAGAGCGACGCTTCAAGCAATCAGAACAATTCAGAATCAGTGACGGTGAGCAGACCTTAAAAGAGATAGTGTGTGTGTGTGTGGGAGGGGGTGGAGATGGGTAGGAGGAGAAGGAGGAGGAGGACCAGGACCCAACTCTCTTTGTCACCTTGCATCCTTCAAGATATTTCCCATAAGTTTAGTTCATCAGCTGAGAATCCATCTATTATATTCTACCATTTAACCTTTGAGAAACATTAATTAAAACACAATCAAAAAATATTTTAAATTTGACTTAAAAATCATAAAAAAAGGTGAATTAATCTCCTATATCACATTTATTTAGAGACTTTAAAACGAGGTCATAATCATACCCCAAAATTTACAAAAATCATTCATACATTCAATATTGACTTGATATCGTTTGATAATCAATACAATTGTCGCGTCGTCATGGGCCGCTGTTGTGGTCTCCGTAGCCTCACCATTCCCACAAATGTTCGAGTGTGTTGCACTAATGATCGTTCAAATTCGTGACAGACTAATGTTTCTCAAGACTCCTAACCAATTTTTTTTGTACAACTCTTGACAGATATTTGGTTTTATTTATGTTTTTTTTCTATCTCTTTCTTTCATTCTTTCTTTCTTTTCTTCGTTTGTTGTGACTAAGATCGTAGATGACAAGTGTGAAGTGGTTGATAAAGAGAGGATTATCTAAAAGGATAAGATAAAACGCAACTAATAATGAAATAGCAGAAGAATGGAAGACTTGAATCCTGGGAGAGAAAAAATGACAGCCCACCCCACTCCACCCCACCCCACCCACCCCGCCCCACCCCACCCCACCCCACCCACCCAGCCCCACCCCACCCCACCCACCCAGCCCCACCCCAAACCCCACCCACCCAGCCCCACCCCACCCCACCCCACCCAGCCCCACCCCACTCAACAGATTACATTATGACACTTTGTACAAG
>CAUDMG010000038.1:0-25000 GCA_958450375.1 Homarus gammarus
ATATATATATATATATATATATATATATATATATATACTTCATTTTTAGTCCATTTAACACGCGGACTTTGAACATACAATCAACGACCTCACCAGCAAGGAATCGAACCCTCGACCTACTGGGTGTGACTAGGGAGCGCTTACCGGCTAGGCCACAAGGACACTAAAAGCAGTTCTAGACTCTGTTATATTTCACACAAAGCCTGTTCATCGAGCTGATGGCGCCGTGAACCTCAATGGGAAACTGCCCGTGCCTCGTATGTGGTGTCAGTAGCATTTTACCGAATCCAGCTGGTATGAAACGCGAGGTGCATATATATACTTCATTTTTAGTCCATTTAACACGCGGACTTTGAACATACAATCAACGACCTCACCAGCAAGGAATCGAACCCTCGACCTACTGGGTGTGACTAGGGAGCGCTTACCGGCTAGGCCACAAGGACACTAAAAGCAGTTCTAGACTCTGTTATATTTCACACAAAGCCTGTTCATCGAGCTGATGGCGCCGTGAACCTCAATGGGAAACTGCCCGTGCCTCGTATGTGGTGTCAGTAGCATTTTACCGAATCCAGCTGGTATGAAACGCGAGGTGCATATATATACTTCATTTTTAGTCCATTTAACACGCGGACTTTGAACATACAATCAACGACCTCACCAGCAAGGAATCGAACCCTCGACCTACTGGGTGTGACTAGGGAGCGCTTACCGGCTAGGCCACAAGGACACTAAAAGCAGTTCTAGACTCTGTTATATTTCACACAAAGCCTGTTCATCGAGCTGATGGCGCCGTGAACAGAGTCTAGAACTGCTTTTAGTGTCCTTGTGGCCTAGCCGGTAAGCGCTCCCTAGTCACACCCAGTAGGTCGAGGGTTCGATTCCTTGCTGGTGAGGTCGTTGATTGTATGTTCAAAGTCCGCGTGTTAAATGGACTAAAAATGAAGTATATATATGCACCTCGCGTTTCATACCAGCTGGATTCGGTAAAATGCTACTGACACCACATACGAGGCACGGGCAGTTTCCCATTGAGGTTCACGGCGCCATCAGCTCGATGAACAGGCTTTGTGTGAAATATAACAGAGTCTAGAACTGCTTTTAGTGTCCTTGTGGCCTAGCCGGTAAGCGCTCCCTAGTCACACCCAGTAGGTCGAGGGTTCGATTCCTTGCTGGTGAGGTCGTTGATTGTATGTTCAAAGTCCGCGTGTTAAATGGACTAAAAATGAAGTATATATATGCACCTCGCGTTTCATACCAGCTGGATTCGGTAAAATGCTACTGACACCACATACGAGGCACGGGCAGTTTCCCATTGAGGTTCACGGCGCCATCAGCTCGATGAACAGGCTTTGTGTGAAATATAACAGAGTCTAGAACTGCTTTTAGTGTCCTTGTGGCCTAGCCGGTAAGCGCTCCCTAGTCACACCCAGTAGGTCGAGGGTTCGATTCCTTGCTGGTGAGGTCGTTGATTATATATATATATATATATATATATATATATATATATATATAAATATATATATATAGAGGACTGAAAAGCATGTGGTATAGTATTCATAAAACAAACAAGCAACAGCGGTCCCTGTGGTAACCCACCTGTGGTAACCCACCTGTCACGGGTACTTAATGAAGTTTCTGGTCCACGTTAGGAAGCTCACCAGAGTTCCGTCCCTTCCCAGTTTAATTTTCAGCCTTGTCAGAATCTAAATACATCTTACCAATATTGCCACCACGCTCTAGGGTCTGTGTAATTGCGCCAAGCAGGAGCATCCAGGCATAAAACATTGTTGGCAATCCTTTACAAAGGTATTGTGTTGTAGTTGTTCCATCACGGCACACTATGCTGATCAAGCTCACCCGCTTATAATTGTTCGTGCGATCTCCCTGTTTAAATATAAGACTCACAATACCATTTCCCAGTCCCTGGGATCTTTTGCTCACCCATGCATATGCTGAACAGGATTTCAAGGGGCTCGGCAAGTTCGTTGCACAACTCTCTTAACATTCTGAGAAGCACACTATTAGGGCCAGGGCTTTTATGTACGGTACAGTTAAAAGTGTAATGATGCAATTGTGTACACTTTTACCATGAGAACCTATTTATGTTAGGGGTTATGTGTTATCTGATTATATATAATGTGTGTTTGTGTGTGTGGTTGTGTTTCACCGTTTGGATGTTTAGAACTCGATCTGCTTTGTGGGGCCCCTTTTGTGTGGTGGCCCCAGGCTCTAGCCCCTGTTGCCCCCCCCCCCCCCCTCCCCATTTCGATCTGGCCCTGGCTATAGGCAGAGAAGAGGTGACTTAATAGAATTTTATCTACATGTCAGAGGGCATTACTCAGTCTAGTGTTCATAGTTCATATTTGTAATTGTAATTGTCGGATGCCTGCCCCATTAGGTGTCACAGCCTCAGGTTTACGAAGCCACAAGTTCAGAAAACTGTCAAGGCAAACTTTTTTGGCGGGAGAGATTTGAACTTAGAAAAACCTGTCAGAAAGCTTTGTGACGACGCCGAGTGTGAGCTCATTCAAGATCAGATTTGACCAACATTGGTACAGGTACAACAGTACAGTAAGTAACAGATGAGACGTGACCGACCATCCAAGCGGCTAACAGGCCAATCAGCGGCAAAGAAGACATAGTAAAGGATAATATTACATTTGGGTTTCTATTTTCCTGTAATATTAATAAATGAGACACAATATATTCTCACTCCTGTAAATATCCCTTTTATTGCTAAAGACCTGAATAATTTATCGACTCTTACACAGGGCGACACAGTAAGAGTGATCTGGGCCTACGACGATGAGGATCCATTTAATATGACAAGTATGCAGCAGCACAAGTTCGATCACCGAGGGACGAAGAGCCTCTACTTACAGGAACCTCCGCCTGTTCGCACAAACTTCAATGAGGATGTGAAGACGTGGGATATTCTTTCTTCTAACGTTAGTGATATTCATATTAAGTCCCTGTTAGCTCACTCATTGAGTTCTACCTTTCATAATTTGTTGTTGTTGGACTAGTGTATTATTGTTACGCGCTTATAAACTTTCGTTGATAAGCGCAGCAATAATATTGCTATAACAACAACAACAACTGTGATCACAGTGAAATATACAGAATATTCCTAGGGGGAGTGTTTGAGGAGTGCAATTATTATTATATTATTATTATTATTATTTCTTTTTGATGTATATGCCACTGTGGAAATATGATAGCTACAGTGTTCTATTATACATTATATGTTTTTTTTACGATTTTATGCCTGACAGGTGAGTGTTCCAAGCAACCTTAAAACTCTGTACTGGTGCAAAATTGTCAAGATACCTTCACTGACCCGCAAGAATCAAGTCATTGGAGTGAGTAGACCATGGCTTGTCAGTTCATTATTACAGTATATTCGTAAAAACATAACAATTACAACTATGTTTTATTTGCTTTCTCATGTCTGATGTTCAACTTAGTGAATATAAACCATTCAGATGTTAATACAAGGTTATAACACTTCATATTGTAATACACATTATTTTATGTATATTATTTCATTATTATTTATGACCAAGTTGCTTGTATCA
This sequence comes from Homarus gammarus, assembly GCA_958450375.1. Lineage (NCBI taxonomy): Eukaryota > Metazoa > Arthropoda > Malacostraca > Decapoda > Nephropidae > Homarus > Homarus gammarus. Next base: position 3,582 of record CAUDMG010000038.1, read on the forward strand.
GTATGTTCCAGTGATCGAGGAAAGAAACTTAGCACATGTCCACCACATCCTGCTGTACGAGTGTCATCTTCCTGACAGTGGTCGTCATTATGAGAAGTGGCTGGATATTGATGGTAGACAGTGCTATGGACCCAATATGCCCGTCTCTTGGACTTATTGCTCTTCCACCTTCGTTGCTTGGGGCATTGGTGGTGAAGGTAGGCACATTATGAAACTCGTGGTGAATGTGATTGGACCAGATGGAGATTTCCCTGTTCGTTCATTGTGAGTCACAAGACTACAGAATTTTGTGTTTGTTGTTTAGAAGCTAACGTAAAGGTGGAGAATACGGATAACAGGAAAAAAAGAAAAGAAGAGTAATTTATGAGAACACCGCTACTACCAGAAGCCGTTGTTCGATTTCGTTAATTTTTTCCACAAACATACTTATCATCATAAGAAGTACTATAGGTATTTTAAATGAGGCGACAACTTCTTATGGATATTTCACTTGTTGCCACTAAACTAATCTCAGGAGTTTGATAGCTGCTATCAGTAATTTTGACAGTTCTGAGATACTTTTCTTCAGTGGTATTTCTGGCACAAATTACGTATAAACGAGATATTTATAATTTGATTATGTATGAAAATTTAACTTCACTTGTTGCTACTAAACGAATCTCTGGAGTTTTACAGTTGCAGTCGGTAATTTTGACAATTCTAAAACATTTCTCTTCAGTTGCATTTCTGGCGCTTATTACGTGTAAGTGATATATTTAACATATTATGTATGTTCATATGTGGTGGGACACACCCAGAACATCGAACAACGTAGCAATACACACCCAGAACATCGAACGACTGTGGAGCCTGTGGGGATGAGATTGTTTGGTTCACACTCAGGATGGGATGGAGAAAGGAAACTCACAATGTGCTCTCTATATACTTGTTGTATTGGATGTACAATGCAGCTTGGTGCTGGGAAGGCAGCATGGTTACAAGCGTGATGTTAGAGAGAGCTGGTTGGTGAGGATGCTCAGAGAAGGACAGCTTGTGGGTCGCCATGCTCGCCGGCGGGAGCGAGGACAGCCAGGCAGGCGGAGGAGGAGGAGGAGGTGTTGCTGGCTGGTTGGTGTAGGTAGAAAGAGGACAGGTCACCACGAGGTCAGGTCTTAAATAGCGGGGGGAAGGCGTGGCTTGGTGGCTGATCCCTGCTCCTTGATGTATGGCGGCGCTGATGTATGGCGGCTACTCAGTGACAAACAGCGTTTGGAGGGGAGAAATCCACTACAAGCCCCTCCCCCCCCCCCCCTCCCCCCCAGTTAGGTTAGGTTAGATTCAAAACTGTTTCCGATGTTCTATTTTATTTGTTTTGAACATCTTTTACCTTGATTTCTATAACAAATCTCTAGATTTTGAGATGGGAGGAGAGGTGGGCTTATGGTAAATATTCGTTTAATGGCTGTGGCTCCTTTTTGTGATAAGAATATATATTTTTGGGAGTGTGTATTTAGGTGTGTTTTATTAAAATCTGACCTTTATTTTTTTGACAAATGAGTGAATCTTGTAAAAGAAAAAATATTTTTTTTAATTCACTCATTTGCACAAGCTTACTTGATTCATGTTTTCGGTGTTTAGTATGAAATGGTGTTGTCTTCGGCTTTTAGTATGTGATGGCGGCATTGTTTTCGGTGCTCAGATGAGGAGGGATCCATAACTCAAAAGCAATTCTTCACATTTGTTTGGTGTTATTTTTTATTATTTTACCCCACATATTTCCTTCTGCTTAAAGGCGCAGTTCACTATGAACAACTAATATCGATGGTAATTTTTTGGTTAAAATACTCGAGAAATATAAATTTCCGATGGAAACGCTATAGAATAAATATTTTTTTTCTTTCTCTCTTTATAAGACTCAATATATAAGTAGGTGTTGGTAGCTTCTAAATTGTAACCAATATTGCCTCTTTTAAAATACTTACTACAGTGTATAAGAACGTCTGTGGAAAAAATGAACAAAATCGAAACAATCCTTATGGTGGCAGTGGTGTTCATTTACATTAACACAAAAAAATTACTGAATTAAACCAAAATTTCTGAAGATACTAATTGAATGACTCAAAACACGACAATGCACAGAACCTGACCTAGCCGATCACCTAACCAACCAAATCTACCTAACCTTACCTAGCTTCATAACCGGAGGACCCCTCCCCCTAGACCTCCTTGGCATATTAAACAGAAAGAACTTACTTTGATATTTGGTACAAATAAAAGCAACTTTCTTCAAGCGGCATCGTGTAAATTTGCGTTTATCGGTTGTTATACTGAAACATATATTTCTTCTTCACTGTCAGTTCTCTACCGCACATTGAATACTTGTACGTCCTGCCAAATAGTCTATCTTGACATATGAAATTTTGGAGACGGTCTTTATACTCCACAAGCACAGATAACCTGTAAAACGATAAAGAACCACCTGCACAGGACGTCAGGGGAGGGTACCAATCCAGTAGTGTGTCTTAGTGTGGGAGGAAACGACATAGGTAAGGTTAGGAGTGAGGAACTTTTCAAGAGGTATAGGGAGGCGCTGGGGAAGATTAGAGATAGGGGAGGGATCCCGATAGTATGTGGTGTCTTGCCTAGAAGAGGGGTTGGTCGTGAATGGCTGTCCAGGGCAATTGCTATTAATTGCCGACTGGAAAAACATTGTGCAAACAATGGTTGGGCATTCATTGATAACTGGCAACGATTCTATGGCAACGACTACCTGTACTGTCGCGACGGAGTACACTTGTCTCGTGAGGGGGTAAAGACGTTGTCTGCATCACTGGAGCGTGAAATTGTCACTCCGAAGGGGGGGGGGTTTCGCCAGTAGAGAGGGGTCGGGGAAAGTGGGAGTCAAAAAACAAGCAGGTCCTGGGAAGTAAAATTAGTTGCTCAGGACAAGGGGTAAAACAGGACCAGGGAAGAGTAGGTTTAAATGTATACTATACAAACAGTAGGAGCGTTAGAAATAAAATAGACATGTTGAGAGCGGTTGTATGTACCAAGAATGTAGACGTCATAGCAATCACCGAAACTTGGATGAATCTGGCGAGAAATTTTTTTTTATCAGAGTGCCACATAGAAGGGTACAACCTTTTTCACAAGGACAGGGAAGGTAGGAAGGGGGGAGGGGTCGCACTCTTCGTCAAGGATACATTAAAATGTTGTACTAATAATTCAATAAAGGGTGAAATAGGAACCGAGTCTGTGTGGGTAGAAATCACGGAAGGAAGAGAAAAACTAATTATGGGAGTGATTTACAGGCCCCCAAGTCTTGGCAAAGAAACAGCTCAGCTCATATGGCAGGAAATGAGTAGGGCAGCAAAATATAACAACCTATGCATTATGGGGGATTTCAACTTCAGAAATATTGACTGGGACAACATTGTAAGCGACTATGAATGTGAAGACTTCCTCGACGCAGTACAGGACAATTTTTTGAAACAACTATTTACAGAACCTACTAGAGGTGACAATATATTAGACCTAGTATTAACAAATAAAGAAAATATTATCAGAGATATCACAGTAGGGGAAGAACTAGGTAACAGTGATCACAGAGAAATCAGGTTCACCCTAAATTGGGAAACGAAAAACAATGACAATATGGTCAGAGTCCCAAACTTTCGGTTGGCGGATTATCAGGGGTTAAGAAGGTACCTAGGTGAGGTCACCTGGGAACAGTCACGTCAGTTCCCAGTAGGAAGTGGTGAGGTCATAGATGACACAACAATTGATCATGACTATAATATATTCACCAGTATACTACATAAAGCACAAGAACAAAATATACCACTCAGAAAAATTAGGTCAAATAAGAGTGAGCCAAGGTGGATGACCAGAAAACTTAAACATGACATAGGAATAAAGAAAGGAATATATAAGAAATTAAAGGGAGGGGAGGAGCAGCTCAGAAACAGGTATAATGAACTATCTAGGAATGTTAAGAAAAATGTAAGGAAAGCAAAGAGAGACTATGAAATCAAAATAGCAAGAGAATCCAAGGCGAATCCCAAGGGATTTTTCCAGGTATATAGGACAAAGGTCAAGGGCAAATTTGGGCCTTTAAAGTCAGGGAGGGAAGAATTGATAAATGGCAGTGAAGACATGAGCAAAGCATTGAACAGCTACTTCTTATCAGTTTTCACAGAAGAAATTTGCGATGAAATTCCGGAGGTGGAACTGATATTTAAGGGAAAGGCAGAACAGAAATTAAAGAATATCACTATCAGAAAAGAGGATGTTCTTAAGAAGATAAATAAACTAAAGAACACAAAATCCCCAGGGCCGGATGAAATTTTTCCTCGAGTCTTAAAAGAGTGTAGGGAACAGATTAGCGGACCCCTCGTAAACTTATTTACAAAATCATTAGACACTGGAGTTGTGCCAGAGTTGTGGAAACAGGCGAATGTAGTACCCATATTTAAAAAGGGAGACAGAGAATTAGCGTCAAATTACCGGCCGATCAGTTTGACGTCAGTAGTGGGGAAATTTCTTGAATCAATTATAGCAGATAGCATCCGATCGCATCTAGAGAAAAGCAAATTAATCTACGACTCAACATGGGTTTACAAAGGGAAAATCTTGTTTAACAAATCTGCTAACGTTTTTTAGGAAAGTCTTCGAGGTAGTAGATAATGACGAAAATTACGATGTTATTTACTTAGACTTCAGCAAAGCATTTGACAGAGTACCGCATCAGAGGCTTCTGAGAAAAATTAAGGCTCATGGTATCGAGGGGAAAGTTTTAAATTGGATAAAATCATGGCTCACCGATAGAACGCAGAGGGTCAGCGTAGATGGTGTTAAATCTGAGTGGGGCCGTGTAACCAGTGGGGTTCCCCAGGGGTCAGTACTAGGCCCACTCTTGTTCATAATCTACATAAACGATTTAGATACTGGGATCAGCAGTGACATAAGCAAGTTTGCGGATGACACCAAAATAGGGCGGCAAATTAATTCAGGGCAGGATGCAAATGCATTACAGGAGGATCTAAATAAACTGCAGGGGTGGTCTGAAAAATGGCAAATGAAATTCAACACCAGCAAGTGCAGCGTACTTAATATTGGAAGAACAAATACTTATAATGTATACAGCCTGAATAACATCAACCTAGAGAAGTCGACTTGTGAAAGAGACCTAGGGGTACTTGTAAGCCCGGACCTACGGCCTAGAAAACAGTGCGTTAATGTTCGAAATAAGGCAAACAGAGTATTGGGTTTTATATCTAGAAGTGTAAGTAACAAGAGTGCAGAGGTCTTATTGCAACTATATCTTGCGCTAGTTAGGCCGCACCTCGATTATGCGGTTCAGTTCTGGTGCCCCTATTATAGAATGGATATAAATTCACTAGAGTCGGTGCAGCGAAGAATGACAAAAATTATTCAGGGACTTAGAAACCTTCCATATCAGGATAGGTTAAAGAAGCTTAACTTGCATTCCCTAGAAAGACGAAGAGTGCGGGGAGATATGATAGAAGTATTTAAGTGGGTGAAAGGAATCAATAAAGGGGATATAGATAAAGTTCTTATAAAATCCGAGCAGGATAGGACTCGGAGCAACGGATTTAAGTTGGATAAGTTTAGGTTTAGGAGGGAGATAGGAAGAAACTGCTGGAACTCTGTAAAGTTTCAAAAGGAGGCTAGATAGATTCATGGATGATAAAGAGTGGTAGTAACTCTCGACAGGAGCTGCCATGCACAGGCCAATCGGCCTATTGCAGACTCCTTATTTTCTTATGTTCTTATGTTCTAAGGTGGTGAGCCTGTCTCTGAGTCTGTCCCCCTGTGGAAGAACAATAAGTATAGGAATTTACAGTTCACTTAGAAACGGCTAACACCAGAAGTCGTAGTTCAATCTTGTTATTTTTTTCCACAGATGTTGTTTGGATGATAGTAAGTAATCAAAATTATACGAAAAAGCACAAACTCTAATTACATTTACTTACTTCTACTTTTATCCATTTTTTCCTCTTCGCTTCTGATCGGCTCGTTAGCCGCTTGGGCAGTCGGCCACGTCTGTGAAACGCGCTGGTGGCAAGTACTGTACTGGGCATACACTGGCTCCTTGAATGTATCGAAACCTGCTCCAGTCTTGGTCAAGTCTGGTCTTGAAAGAGCTCACACTCGGTGCCATCACAGCACTCTCTGGCAGATTGTTCCAAGAGTTCAAAGTTCTCACTCCGAAAAAGTTTGCCCTCACTGTTTTCTGGACTTGTGGCTTCTTCAACCTTGAGCTGTGACCCCTTGTGGGGCGGGCGTTCGCCAGCTCCAGGTATGTACATTCGACCAAGTAGTGCCCTCTGAGATGTTGATACACTTCGATTAGGTCGCCCCTTGCCCGTTTGTAGTATAAACCAGGCAGTTGCAGGCGTTCTAATCTCTCTGGGCAGCTGAGGTTCCTTAGAGCAGGCACCAGTCTGATGTCCCTCCTTTGGGCATTTTCAATTAACTGACAGTCTCTAGCATATCTCGGGGACCAGACAGGGTGACAATACTCTCCTGTCCTGCTCACCATTTGTCTTAACCCACTTTTCGAGATCCTAACTTTTCTTCTTAAATTTGTCAACTGCCACATGATTCATTTGTAACGGTCTTCTTGTATTCTTGGAGGCATTGGGTTTGGTCTTGGGTATATATTTATCAATAAAATGGTAAACTTTACTAGCTACGATATTCAGCGTAGTGTCTGCGTTCTTATATCTTAGTAAGTCAGGCCAGTGCAACCCCTCATCTCCTCCCTCATCCCGTCATAATTTCCTTTGTAATATTTGAACCTAGACCTGTTTTTGTTCTGAACCAAGTTATAGTTAAATCTGAAGGACAACGTTACAGTACGTGGTGACTGGTGCCAACGGGGGCTAGGCTTTCCAGTTTGGCCACCATACCCTCCTCATTAGTTATGATGAGGTCCAACGGTTTGGGTGTTTGCTTTCCCCCTGTAGTGGGTCGGATCTTTAACATGTTGAAATAGAAAATTGTCTCTCAGAGTTTCTACAAGAAGAGTGGCGTGATTATTTAGATCGTTTGTCGTGGATTTATGTTCCAGTCAATGTCGCCATAGTTAAAGTTCCCCATGACAAGGAGGTGGCTAGGGTTTAGCGCCATTACGTTGTCAATTAAATCTCTTAAGTTCCTTTGGTTTAATAAGCTACAGTTCGGGGATCTGTAGATACACCCGACAATGATTAAGTTTCTCCCGTTTAGTTTAATTTACACCACATTGATTCTTCAAAAGCATCCTCTCCCCGCACCCTTACCTGTGTGGCTCTAAGGTCTTGTAAGCATAGATAACCACGCCCCTCTTGCAAGTTTGGTGAGAAAGGTTCGTAAATGAGTCATATTCATCGATGTTGAACTCAGATTCCTCAGACTCGATTCTCCTGTTTTTGTAAAACAGTTCTACAACACCTACTGTGTCGGGTTGATGTACCTTCAATAGTGTTTCAAATTCCTCTCTCTTGTCAAGGATTGGTCAGTATTAGTGTACAATTTCGGAAATGTGTTTCTCGCCTCCTGTGGCAACCCGTTCCTCCAAACGGCAACGTTGCAGTAGTAGTACCAGTCTCACTGTTTATGAATGAATGGGTATTGGTAGTGTAACGACGGACGTGATTGGTGGATAGGTTTGTTATAGGTCAAATAGGTTGGCCGTTTGGAGACACGGGTTACCACAGGGGGTGTAGGAAATCATTTCCGCAACTGTACATGACTTTCAAGCCAGAAATTGTCCCCGGTAATTTCTCTGGTCATGGTACTGACTCCGCCCCCCCCCCCCCTACAGTCTCTGCAGCTGCTTCGTTTGCTGAATCCCTTGTGTTTTGTGGGGTGTGGTCAGAGATGACATTGTTTACATGACGCTCGCCTCCTCCTGGGAGGGAGAAGGAGCGGGTGGAGGGGTGCTCCTCTGGCTCTGTATTTGTGCACGAGCCTGACCTACTGTAGCTTCTTAACCAGGGGGCCGCTAACCCCCAGACCCTAGACCCCAAACCCCCGAACCTTGCCACCCCCAGACCGCCCGACCCTGGGACCCCCAGACCGCCCGACCCTGGGACCCCCAGAAACCTCCTTCGGAACCTCCCAGCATGTTCAGCAGAAGAAACTTTTAATACTGAGGTGGATAGTGTACAGCAATGGCATCCAGTTAGGATAATTTCCCCCTTCTTTCCTGTGTAGCCCACTACAAGTGAATTATGATCGGAAATAGAGAAAACCGAAAACAAATCAAATTAAAGGAAAACGTTGTCATATCCTTTTTATTATTTACTATCTTTCAAAAAATAATCGAACAGCTGGTTCTGGTGTTAGTCGTCTGCTCCACTATTACCGTCAATTATATTCCAAAGAAATTGGAAATGTATCCAAACTTATACTCTGGGATTCGAATCCAATTATATAATTCTCATCAATTTTACACATAATAGGTTTAAAAACCAATTATGTTAAAAAAAAAGGATTTGTACTGACAATACAGACTCAGGAAAGTGAAGCCTATAACATGAGAAACAAAAGACAATCAAGCCAATATACCCGTATAAGGTAATAAAACCTCTGATGTGACGCTCCGTCGTTTATTATAAAGATAACCAAGACCGGATTAAAATTTATTAGTTTAAGAACAAATGACAACTAGCGGCGTCACAGGAGAATTTTAGGCAGAATTTTTATGGTAAATATTTAATTTCTTCGCCTACAAAGTAAGTAGAGACATGTAATTACTGCCATAAGATCAGGTTTTTGCCAGTTTTTACCCCACAATTTCCCATATCATTCATGCCCTGCCCACTACAGGTGATTTATGGTCATAGGTAGAGAAAAAAATTAAATTAAAGGAAAGAGTTGCATCGTTTTTATTAGTTATTATCATTCAAATAACTACTGTGGAAAATATGACTGAAATATATAAACGCCTTCGAGTGCTCGCCTACTCCACTTTTACCGAATCAGATGTTAATATCTCGATTTACGTAAGTATATTGTGAGAGAATTACATTGCTAGTACAGTAGAAGGAAGTTTTGGTTCTGAAAGTTCTTTGGCTACCTTCAGGTTGAGGCTTAATTACCTTGTACAGTATAAGAACATAAGAACATAAGAATGGAGGAAACTGCAGCGGGCCTATTGGTCCATACTGGGCAGTCCCGTTTACACCCAACCCCTATTGCTCATATAAGCATCCAACCTATGTTTGAAACTATTCAGCGTATTCCAGTTAATGATGGTATTTGGTAACTTGTTCCATTCATCCACTACTCTGTTTCCAAACCAGTGTTTACCTATTTCACGCCTAAATCTAAATTTGTCTAATTTAAAACCATTGTTACGCGTTCGCTCCTGGTTGGATAGTTTGACTACCTTTGTAATGTCCCCTTTGTTTAACCCTGACTTCCACTTATACTCCGCTATCAGGTCGCCCCTCGCTCTACGTTTCTCGAGGGAATGCAAATGAAGATGCTTTAACCTGTCTCTATACTCAAGGTTCCTAATGCCCGGGATTAGTCTTGTCATTCTCCTCTGAATTCTTTCCAATGATTCTATATCCATCCTGTGATACGGTGACCAGAACTGAACTGCGTAATCCAGGTGTGGTCTCACAAGCCCAAGATACAGTTTTAGGATGACCTTGCTAGTCTTGTAACTAACACTCCTTTGTATGAACCCAAGTACTTTATTAGCCTTGTTACGAGCAAAAACACATTGTTTACTTGGCTTAAGGTTTCTACATATCATTACTCCTAAATATCTCTCACAGTCGGATTTCTCTATGGCATCGTTGTTTATCTGGTTTCCCTGTTTACATCTCCTATACTGAGTACTTTACATTTGTCCACGTTGAATTTCATCTGCCATTTTTCAGACCATTCGAAAAATTTGTTTAGATCATCCTGTAGTTTTGCAGAGTCCTCGTCAGACTTAAATACACGTGCTATTTTAGTGTCATCAGCAAATTTACTTATGTTGCTGTCTATGCCGATATCTATGTCGTTTATGTATATAATAAATAACAATGGTCCAAGTACTGAGCCTTGGGGAACTCCACTTGTGACGTTGCTCCAATGGGACTTAGTGCTGTTAATGCTCACTCGCTGTTTCCTGTCCTGTAACCACGCCCTAATCCATTTAAGGATATTTCCTTTGATGCCATGTGCTTCTACCTTTCTAATTAGTCTTTCGTGGGGGACTGTCGAAGGCTTTGCTAAAGTCGAGATATACCACATCATAATTGTGCCCCTTGTCCACCGATTCGAAAACTGATGAAAAGAATGTTAATAGATTAGTTAGACAAGAACGTCCGCTTGTGAAGCCATGCTGGGAATCATTGATCAATCTGTGCTTCTCCAGGCGATTTCTTATAGAGTTTGAAATGATTGCTTCCAGTAATTTGCCTACTATTGATGTTAGACTGATTGGGCGGTAGTTAGAGGATAGTGATATATCCCCCTTCTTGAAAATCGGAATTACATTCCCTATCCTCCAGGATTCTGGTACTACACCTGTTTTTAAGGACATTTTAAACAACTTTGCTAAGGGCATACTAAGCTCTTCCTTACATTCCTTTAATACTCTGGCAAATATCTCATCGGGACCAGGTGACGTCTTAGGCTTTAGTTTGTCTATTTGCTTACTAACATCATTACTAGTATCTACTATCTCTCTTATTTGTTTTCTTCACTATCTCTGAATAGAGTCGGTGCCTCGGATATCATGTTTAAATTTTCAGTGGTGAAAATTGTTGAAAAATGTTTATTCAAATTATTGCTGATTTCTCCGTCGTTATCAGTGAGCTCGCTGGTATCTGACCGTATTGGTCCAATCTTTTCTCGTGTTTTAGTTTGATACATTTGGTAGAATCCCTTGGGGTTTGTCTTCGCCTCCCTTGCTATCCTTATCACATTATTCCTCTTGGCTTTCCTTATCTCGGTTTTAATCCTACTCACCAATATCTTATAATAATCCTGGAGGTAAATTTTGCCATGCTTTATCCTTCTACCTATAGCCTTCCTTTGGCCAATGATGGTCTTTAAATAATTATTTATCCATTTAGGGTCATTGTTGTCTGATCTGAGTTTTTTGTATGGTATGTTCATTCCTCCTTTTGCCAGACTGGAATATTTTCCTCCCTTTGAGGACAGCTCGGTAATTATCCCACAAACACTGGCAAACAAATTTGGCAAGAAAAAAACAATGTAATTTTTCATGCTTAATGCAGTGGTAATAATGAAAGTTTGGGGAAATGCATCATTATTGAGTTATGACCCTTCGTACCCTGTCAATGTTAACCCACCAAAGTTGGGTTGGTATCGAAGGAGAGGGGAAAATGTGGAGCTAAAAACATAACCAAATGACCGAACCTAACCTAATCTATTCAATTTGCAGTATTTGCGTACTGTACTGAGCATATTCCGCAAACAGTGGCATACGATTTAGTCTCGTAACCCAACACAGGTGTATGAATTAGGCTTGTAAGCCGGTATTTGTGGAACACTAGCCCAGCTCTGAGGTCTCATGTCACAGTTATATCAGCATGTTCAATTGTGTTAAGATAAGTTTCTAAAACTAGAATGGCATAATTGGTCACTTTAGTTTATTAACTGTGTATTTCTTTACAGATACATATTTGGACCGTGAATCAGAGATACGTGTATATTGTTTAAGGTCTCCAGCCACCTATGGGAGTGTCTAACTTATAATCCTGTACTGTTTCTCGGCAGGTCAGATTTACCCAGACAATGTAGGTCTGCCAATGGGTGAAGAACATGGTGGATCAACCTACATCTTGATGGAGGTGCATTATGATAATCCTGAGCTTAAACCAGGTAAGAATTGTATCATCCTTACGCCATACATATTTCTCATCAAGAATAGAGATGAAATCCTTACAAACCAACTGTAAACAGGTGAAAAATTAATCATTGTGCAGTAGTGGAACCTCAGGGAAGGATAAAGTGGACATAAGCCTTACACCAAGCAAGCATGAAATTTTTGAAAATGCCGACACTGGTTTTGGTGATATTGATCCTCAACCTAAACTGAGTGAAATAATTTTCTAACTTCAAGTCAGTTGGTATCACTAGAGTGCTTCTCTGACATCAAAGCAGTTGTTGCTAAGAGTTATCATTTAAATTTTAGTCTTTTAATATGATCTAATCCTAATTCCTTCCTGTGGTTGAGAGAAATTTTAGTTTAGATCAAACTTTTTATTTATTTTCCAAACTTTGATCTGAAAATGCAGCATAACTTTAGGTTGAAAACATGCCTGTACAGTGTATGATTAAAGACTACAGTATATGTTGAATTTAATCTACACAATACAATTTTGACATTTCTACATTCTGTATCCAATACTTTCATTGTAGTGTTGAAAACATGACTGCAACTTTCACACACCACCGTATATTATCCAATTTGGTGAACATTTCAGATGTTCTCATATCTCCCTTCAGATATCGTTGACTCCTCTGGTGTGCGCATCTACTACACTGACCGCCTGCGGCAATATGACGCCGGGATCTTAGTGACTGGATATTCAATCACCGCACTGCAAATCATTCCACCCAACAGAAAGTGGCTTTCTATTGGCCACTGCACTGGCTCCTGTACGCAGAAGGTACACGCATCCATTCACTGATATTAATAACATTTTTTTTTGCAATACTATACTTCAAATGCAGCCATTAAAGCCGGTAAACACAGATGTAGATTGCACTTCTATATGTATTAGTCCAACTCAACTCTCATGAAAAAAAGCAGTATAAATGTACTGAAAATATAAATGGTAGTCCCAAACGATAGGAGATTAGTGTAATTTTTAGAATATGTTTTACTGATGTACACTTTACAACTGTCTTGATACTGAAAATATGTCAAAATATTGTCTAGTCTCAAGATCATAGAATGTGCTGTGCTGGATCAGTTACTTCTTCTGTTTGAGAGAAATTGAGTGATCCGTCTGGTCCAGTCACCCTATAGTAAGCATCATTCAACTGAAACTGCCTTCTGTAAAATTCATAACGATTTGGTATTAAACACTTGCATGGGAAAGTCCTCCCTGCTGGTCTTGCTGGATCTCTGCAACCTTTGACACGGTGTTTCATCATCTGTTACTCGAGGATCTTTGGTCGTTTGCTGTCTGTGATGAAACACTCTCACTGCTCGAGTCTCACTTGCCAGAGTGATTTCAATGTGTGATGGTTGGTGGAACCATTTTAGACCCTTGCAGTTTGGAGTCCCTCTGGAGCAGTTTTGGTACTACTGGATGCTCATAGTGTTGCCTATCATTTCTATGCCTATGATATGCAACTTTATATGCAAATGAAAAATGCCGAGGATATTGGGGAGTTAGTAAAACCCTTGATGTCTGATAATAAAATTAAGAAGGCTAGGAGAAAAATTACGCTGCATGATGACAAAACCGAGATTACTGTCATCTGGAGAAATAGGAGGGGTGACACCATGGATAATTTTGGATCTTTAAAGTTTGGGGAAGTAAAACTCAGTCCTGTCGATTCTTTTCGTAATCTTGGATTGTACTTTGACTCAAAACAAAATTTTAAAGAGTATATAAATTCAGTGATTAAGAGTTGCAACTATTATATTCAAAATCTATGTGGCTATGGAACAGTTTTAGGATGTCTTGTGACACTATAACTTTCACTTATTTTGTTTCGGTTGACTATTAAAACTTTTTATGGGGGTGCTCACCTAATTATCTACTGAAGAAAGTTCAAATAGGGTTGCTGGGCTTATTTTTGCTCTTCCTCAGAGGACATCCACTACCCCATTCATGATCGAATTGCACTGGATTCCAATTAAAGCTAGGATAGAGTTCAAACTCTGCCTAATGACTTTTAAGGCAATTATGTTTGATGATCCTAAGTATTTGTCAAACCTACTGAATCTCTTGACCACAAGTTCTGAAATGATTTTGCATAGTAGAGCAGTACGGGAATGTTCTTTTGCTTCCCGATCCTTTTCCTATACAGGGTATAACACCCAGATTGTACAATCAGTTGCCTGCATCTATGGAGCAGTTGACTTCTGTGGAGGCCGTTAAGGAACTATTTAAGACCTTTTTGTTTTTTTAAGTGTTACTAATTATGTATATACGAACTTGCATTTTTTTGTATCTCTGTAATGTTTCGAGCACTAGTGAGTGATTCAGAAAAACTCACCTTTAAGAAGCAAAACAAATAGCTATTAGCTGATATTATTATTATCATTATTACAATAGTCTGCTGAGAGAACCAGTAACACATTTACAGTTATTAATACAGTTATTAATTGACATCTTACTTTGAGTAATATAGAGCAGAATCTTACCCGTACAGTAATATATTTCAGTATATAACTGCCAAATAAGAAAAGACAGAGAGATCACCGTTTTTTTTCAAATTTTGCCAAATAAAGAAAACTGTGATGTAGTAATTATGCCAGGTTCTGATAGTGAATCTGCATGACTTCTTGAACATTATAATCATCAAGTAATGCTTGAAACAAGTGATGGTGAATGGATGGCAAGGCCAACACAAGAATAATCAGTGTACATAAGAACATAAGAACATAAGAATGGAGGAAACTGCAGCTGGCCTATTGGCCCATACTGGGCAGTCCCGTTTACACCCAACCCCTATTGCTCATATGAGCATCCAACCTATGTTTGAAGCAATTCAGCGTATTCGAGTTAATGATGATATTTGGTAACTTGTTCCATTCATCCACTACTCTGTTTCCAAACCAGTGTTTACCTATTTCACGCCTAAATCTAAATTTGTCCAATTTAAAACCATTGTTACGAGTTCGCTCCTGGTTGGATAATTTGAGTACCTTTGTAATGTCCCCTTTGTTTAGCCCTGCCTTCCATTTATACACCTCTATCAGGTCGCCCCTCGCTCTACGTCTCTCAAGGGAGTGCAAATTAAGATGCTTTAACCTGTCTCTATACTCAAGGTTCCTGATACCCGGGATTAGTCTTGTCATTCTCCTCTGGATTCTTTCCAAGGATTCTATATCCATTCTGTAATACGGTGACCAGAACTGGACTGCGTAATCCAGGTGTGGTCTCACAAGAGCAAGATACAGTTTTAGGATGACCTCGCTAGTCTTGTAACTAACACTCCTTTGTATGAACCCAAGTACTTTATTAGCCTTGTTACGAGCAAAAACACATTGTTTACTTGGCTTAAGGTTCCTACTTATCATTACTCCTAAATCTCTCTCGCAGTCGGATTTCTCTATGGCATCGTTGTTCATCTGGTATCTGGTTTCCCTGTTTACATTCCCTATACTGAGTACTTTACATTTGTCAATGTTGAATTTCATCTGCCATTTTTCAGACCATTCGAAAAATTTGTTTAGATCCTCCTGTAGTTTTGCCGAGTCCTCGTCAGATTTGATAACACGTCCTATTTTAGTATCATCAGCAAATTTACTTATGTTGCTGTCTATGCCGATATCTATGTCGTTTATGTATATAATAAACAACCTTGAGAATCTGGAACCAGAATTGTCTGTTACAGAAGTTGCTGCTTGACATTTATTAGCTTTTGTCAATACAGTACTGTACATAGATGACATTGCTGCACTAGTAACTGAATCAGAAAATGTTTGTGCTGGAGAAACAGGTGAAAGTGACCGAAAGTTAGAGCAAAATTTCTGTTGCTTTAAGAATTTGCACGTCCAAATATTCTAGTTAACAAACGGTTCACATTTAAAACTAGATTGGGTACATATAACCTTATTTTTGCTCTTTAATTAACGCACACACCACCCAGCTACCTTCCTTACACTGTACTTGAATATAGCTCATTGTGGCAGATTTTTCCCTGTTGTTATTGGCAGAGTAGAAATTTCTTTTGGTTAAAACAGAAAATGACTGAGAGTAATAATTATTTATAGATACAATAACCCCCTATATAACGGACTAATTGGGGGGAAGGCCCGTCCGTTAAAGTCGAAAGCTCGTTATATCCGGAATAATAATGCACTCGTTCTATTATACAGGGTGAATCAGCAAAGAGTGCATTAATTGGAGGATGAAATCCTTGGATAATTCTAAACCACAATGTCTCTATGGAAAAGTGTCAGATTCTGCATAGTTTCCATGTTACAATACATTTAAGATGTTGTATTAATGAGAGTAAATTTGAAGTGAAACCCCCGTAGGTTTTTGTAATCATTTATTCGCAGATGTCTACAGTGTGACCCCTCTTAGTTACAACCTAAAGGAAATGTTCAAATTTGTCCCCTTCTGCCTCAATGTAGGCCTGTACACGTCTCACCATTGATTGTCTGATGCGTTCCAGAATGCCTGGACTGTTTAATTTTTTATTTTTTATATAAATATAATTTTTTTCTACTACTAACAACAATAAAGAAATCCAAAAATGGAAAAAAAAGATCAAAAGTAAAAAATATATGTATGTTGTGTTGTCAGTAGTAAGAGAAACAATTAAGACCCCGCAATTGTGTGTAAATGAGGCAGAAAGTCAGATCAGCAACCTGGGACTTGGTCACTATTTTCGTGATGCCATATAGCAGCAGGGTCTACCATTATACAATACATTATGCTTCCAATATCTTCCCAGGCGGTAGTACCTCCCTATTTGGTAGCTGCTACCTATAAATTGCTCGCACCTGCCACGAACACATGGGCATATGCAGAATCTGACATTTTACCGCAGAGACATTGTGGTTTAAAATTATCCAAGGATTTCATCCTCCAATTTAATGTGCTCTTTGCTGAATAGTCCAAAATGACTATGATAATTTTAGTGCTTGAGGATTGTTTAGTGGCTAACTATAATAACTTTCAGGCATATAACTCAATAAATGTCTGTCTGTCAGGGGTGTGGAGTGGTGTTAACGTCTTGGCTGGTTAGGTTAGTGTGAGCTGTGATGCTGGGTTACCTGTGTCCAATCACTCTGCTTACAAATATTTATGGCTCTTGATACACTTGGAATTTTGGTATTTATAATAAATACAAGCATATATTGTTTTCATGCTTGTGTGTTTTAACATAACAAAATTCAATAGCTGCATCAAGTGCCATAAATATTTATGTCCAGTACAGTATAAGCAAAGTAAATTTTTCCTTTCACAGTCATGCGGCTGGCCGGCGGCCGCCTGCTGTAAAGGTGGCACATTTCTTTTATAGTACTGTACAGTACAGTACTTATATCCACTAAATAACTCAATAAAATATTGTTAAGAAATGAAACTTAATAGAGTAGATAATGGAAATGATATTCGTGTGACTAATGTTAATTTGCCAAGCCAACCTTTATTAAGCACTCTATTACATTAAAGTGTGTGGCTGTGGACTGAACAGCTCAATCGCCCGTCGTGTGGCTGTCCACTCACGGAATGTAAAGGGATCAAACTCAGAAACTCAATGTCGAATCTTGTTCAGTTATTACTGTACAGTACTTTTAATTCTGAAAACGTACTGATTTTTTAGTTTAGATTGACAGATTTGTTGACTTAAATTATCATACATTTTTCACGTGTGTTCAACATGTTTTTACTAATTGTCAGGAATTTGGAATAGCAATTTACGCATGCACATTGTTGGTAGGGCTTCAGATCCCGTGGTAATGCATAATAGTAAAAATAAGAGATCCTACTTCATCGCAGCTAATAAAAGACCATTGCTGCAAGTCGCTATCAAAATTTGGAACAAATTAATTATGATTCCTGTATAGTTAAAATAATTGGAAACGTCTTTGCACTAATTAATGAGAATATCCTGGAAAAAGTTTTTCACAAAGGGATTATAAAATGTACACTGTGTTACTAACCGGTCATTGCGTTTGATGTCGACGCCCGCCTCGTTACCTGTTAAAATTCGAGACCATCTGAACCATCATAAACGCGCTGGCCAAAACATTATCCCGATTCAATTGCTCGTGCATATTGGCACCTGAATCAACAGTCAGGTTTGATAGACTAAATAAACAAGTAAAAGAAGGGCTTCTTAGCTTGTGTAGCAGGTGGTGGAGAGAATTCATCTGGACACATAGGCATCTAATAGAAAATTAGATCATGATGATTGTGAGTCTTGGGATGCACATATTAAAATAAACTGAGTTGATGCATTGATTAGTTATTAGAAGATGCTATAACATCTCGTGGATTGTAGGTTTCTTGCTTGAGGTTGATGTGTCCATCTCCTGTGAAGTACTGTATGTTGCTCATCTCTGCTCCCATGGTTGGTGTTGCTCCTAAGAGCGTTGTTGCTGGTATGTCGTCAGGCAGGCATTTGCCTCCAAGCGTGAAATCGCAGGAAACTGCTATGTTTAATTTTAATTATCTTCTAAACTAAAAATTATAATTGTTTTTATTTAGTAAACTTATTATTAAATCATGCAGTGAGTTTGTCATTAAATTTGGGATTCATACAAATAGTAATTTAGAAGATATAAATTTCTACTTCCCACTGAAGTTCTAAAAACAGGAATTCCCTCCTTTACGAAATCTCTGGTTATGGAATTTCGTCCTTATAGAATTTTGAAATTATGACCATAATTTTGAGTTACGGGAAAAAAACTCGCCCTTACGGAATTTTGGTAAATAAAAAAAAATCGCGATATTTAACCCAAATTAAAAAAAAAAAACTGGAAAAATTATTGTGTGTGGATTCTCTGTGGTGGACACTTTTTTTTTTTTTTTAGATTTGTGGGAATATTACCTACTCGGACTTAAAGCTAAAATGCTGGTCCACCCACTGCTGGGATAAGACACCAGCATCTTTTTAGTTAACTGTAAATCTCCACCACCACTACCGTGGGGGTGGATGATCGGAAAGAAACTGAAGGGTTTCATGAGAGTGGTTGGTGGTTAGCATTTTGGCAACCTTCTCTGCTGTGATAAGGGGTTGTATGTTTCTCCTAGCTAATTGTGTTCCAGGGCACTCTATGCCACAAGGCAGTTGGAAGGCTGCTCACCTCCTCAGTTGCCAGCAACCACAACAGCAATGGTGCTGCTCATTTTAAATTCTTTCCCCAGTTTGTGTTCAGTTATGTGTCTGTGTTACTGTGTACCCTTATTCAGGATAGTGGAAAAAGGCCACCAAGTTCAAGTGAAAACATTGGTGATAAGACTCCATAAACGAATTGTATTGGACATTAATCTTGATGTTTTAAGGAGCAACTCCCAGTAACTCTGATCCCACAACCTCACCTCAACACCCCATGCAGCACTCAACATCGTTTATGTTAAATAAAATTTGAGTGTTTTGTTCACTTAATATCATGTTAAATCATGAATGATTCATTGTTTGTGGTAAAACCGTCTAATTTCATACGTACTTGTATATGTGCAATAGACTTGTTATGTGGAAAGCGTGGTTTATATGATCCAGTATCAAAAGGTTTGCATTATTTCAAAAACTTTTTCCGCCACGTAGCGTTTTGGTCCTATTATTATTCATACAACTCGTTCAGCACCAAACAAGCTCTTTCTAAGGAAGAATTTCTCGCACTTAAAAACTTATCATCCAACGACAATATTATCACCACTAAACCAGATAAGGGTAATGGGGTTGTTATACTCGATAAAACGTCCTACGTTGAGAAAATGATGAATATACTTAACGACCGAACTAAATTTGCCCCCATTCTAGACGATTTATTCAGGGTCATTCTTAAGTATGAGGACAAGATTAACGTATTTCTTCGTAAACTTAGAAAAAATAACGTCATTAATGACTCCTCGTTTTTAAAACTCTTTGTTAGCGGATCTAAACCAGGTACCCTGTACGGTCTACCAAAGGTACACAAGGATGAGTGTCCCTTACGCCCTATATTGTCTGCCCTATATTGTCTAAATTCCTCGTTCCCATATTGTCACCAATCACCTCTAATCAATACTCTGTTAAAGACTCCTTTAGTTTTGTTAAGGAGCTAACTAGCATCTCGTTCAACAACTGTGTTATGGCTAGCTTTGATATACAGTCTCTGTTTACCAACATGCCTCTTGCCGAAACTATTGACGAATGTACAGATGAACTGTTCTCAAATACTGATATAATTGATGGATTCAATGGACCACAATTTAAAGAATTTTTATAGCTGGTTGTAAATGATTGTTTGTTTTTATTTAATAACAAAGCTTATAAACAATGTGATGGTGTTGCTATGGGTTCACCTTTAGGTCCCACGTTGGCTAACGCTTTCCTCTGTCACCACGAGAAGCTTTGACTAACCGAATGTCCCCCCCCCCCCCCCCCAATTTAAGCCTTTGTTGTATCGTCGGTATGTTGATGACACTTCTTTTAATTTTAAGATCACTTGATCACGTCCCTATGTTCCTAAATTATTTAAATTCGAAACATGGCAACATCAAATTTACCTGTGAATTGGAAAAGGAAAATATTCTTCCATTCCTTGATGTTAATAGCCACCGTCTTCATAATAGTTTCGGGACAGCCTTATACAGAAAACCAACTTTCACTGGTTTGAGTTCAAAATTTTCATCTTTTATTCCTCTTAATTACAAACGTAATCTAGTACGTACTCTTACCAACAGAGCCTTTAATATATGTTCAAGCTATTTCCACTTGGACATTGAACTAAAATACATAAAGGAACTACTCGTTAACAATGGTTTCCCTAAGAGATTTACAGACCCTTAATAGGTTTTTAGTCCCACACTGTCCCTAAATATTCTATCTATTTCATCATCCCGTATACAGGCCCACTCAGTTTCACCCTTAGAAATAAACTTAAGAAGCTTTTCAATGAATTCTATCCACAAATTTCTCTTAGACTAATCTTTAAAACCCAGACTTCAATTGAAATATATTTTAAAATTAAAAACACCATACCCACACACCTGCAATCCTCAGTTGTTTATCAATTTACGTGTGCTACCTGTAGGGCAGCATATATAGGTAAAACTAAAAGACATTTGACAACTCGCACCCATGAACACTTGGGCCGTTCCGTTCGAACAGGCCAGTTAATTACACAACCACCACATTCAGCTATTCGTAACCACGCCCACCAACATGACCACACTTTTTTGCCGTCTGATTTCACAGTTCTTGGCAGGAGCGACTGTGATACAGACCTCCTCATCATGGAGGCATTACACCAGTATAAAGCAAAGCCATCCCTTTGTGATATGGCCTCTAGTGAATTGTTGTGTTTTTCTCACTAAGGCTCGTCTGAATTAAGGTAATATCCCCCTGTATATTTAATTTCATGCTTTTTATTCCTGATTTTAGCTTTGTATGAAGGTCTCTCGTCATTTTTGTCGGTTTTGAATTGGATTGCATTTTCTTAAATTTCTAAAGTTTATCGAAGGTAAATTTTCGTATAATATTATCTTTTTATTGTATATCACCTGTATTTTTTTAAAATTATTCAAAACTTTTGTGTTTTTAGGCTCTGATGA
>CAUDMG010000038.1:40000-64041 GCA_958450375.1 Homarus gammarus
CTTGACCATGTGGGCTTCTTTTGATTTCTAACATTTCGGAAATAATCGTTTTCCATCATCAGAGCCTAAAAACACAAAAGTTTTGAATAATTTTAAAAAAATACAGGTGATATACAATAAAAAGATAATATTATACGAAAATTTACCTTCGATAAACTTTAGAAATTTAAGAAAATGCAATCCAATTCAAAACCGACAAAAATGACGAGAGACCTTCATACAAAGCTAAAATCAGGAATAAAAAGCATGAAATTAAATATACAGGGGGATATTACCTTAATTCAGACGAGCCTTAGTGAGAAAAACACAACAATTCACTAGAGGCCATATCACAAAGGGATGGCTTTGCTTTATACTGGTGTAATGCCTCCCTGATGAGGAGGTCTGTATCACAGTCGCTCCTGCCAAGAACTGTGAAATCAGACGGCAAAAAAGTGTGGTCATGTTGGTGGGCGTGGTTACGAATAGCTGAATGTGGTGGTTGTGTAATTAACTGGCCTGTTCGAACGGAACGGCCCAAGTGTTCATGGGTGCGAGTTGTCAAATGTCTTTTAGTTTTACCTATATATGCTGCCCTACAGGTAGCACACGTAAATTGATAAACAACTGAGGATTGCAGGTGTGTGGGTATGGTGTTTTTAATTTTAAAAAATATTTCAATTGAAGTCTGGGTTTTAAAGATTAGTCTAAGAGAAATTTGTGGATAGAATTCATTGAAAAGCTTCTTAAGTTTATTTCTAAGGGTGAAACTGAGTGGGCCTGTATACGGGATGATGAAATAGATAGAATATTTAGGGACAGTGTGGGACTAAAAACCTATTAAGGGTCTGTAAATCTCTTAGGGAAACCATTGTTAACGAGTAGTTCCTTTATGTATTTTAGTTCAATGTCCAAGTGGAAATAGCTTGAACATATATTAAAGGCTCTGTTGGTAAGAGTACGTACTAGATTACGTTTGTAATTAAGAGGAATAAAAGATGAAAATTTTGAACTCAAACCAGTGAAAGTTGGTTTTCTGTATAAGGCTGTCCCGAAACTATTATGAAGACGGTGGCTATTAACATCAAGGAATGGAAGAATATTTTCCTTTTCCAATTCACAGGTAAATTTGATGTTGCCATGTTTCGAATTTAAATAATTTAGGAACATAGGGACGTGATCAAGTGATCTGAAAATTAAAAAAAGTGTCATCAACATACCGACGATACAACAAAGGCTTAAATTGGGGGGGGGGGGGGGGGGGACATTCGGTTAGTCAAAGCTTCTCGTGGTGACAGAGGAAAGCGTTAGCCAACGTGGGACCTAAAGGTGAACCCATAGCAACACCATCACATTGTTTATAAGCTTTGTTATTAAATAAAAACAAACAATCATTTACAACCAGCTATAAAAATTCTTTAAATTGTGGTCCATTGAATCCATCAATTATATCAGTATTTGAGAACAGTTCATCTGTACATTCGTCAATAGTTTCGGCAAGAGGCATGTTGGTAAACAGAGACTGTATATCAAAGCTAGCCATAACACAGTTGTTGAACGAGATGCTAGTTAGCTCCTTAACAAAACTAAAGGAGTCTTTAACAGAGTATTGATTAGAGGTGATTGGTGACAATATGGGAACGAGGAATTTAGACAATATAGGGCAGACAATATAGGGCGTAAGGGACACTCATCCTTGTGTACCTTTGGTAGACCGTACAGGGTACCTGGTTTAGATCCGCTAACAAAGAGTTTTAAAAACGAGGAGTCATTAATGACGTTATTTTTTCTAAGTTTACGAAGAAATACGTTAATCTTGTCCTCATACTTAAGAATGACCCTGAATAAATCGTCTAGAATGGGGGCAAATTTAGTTCGGTCGTTAAGTATATTCATCATTTTCTCAACGTAGGACGTTTTATCGAGTATAACAACCCCATTACCCTTATCTGGTTTAGTGGTGATAATATTGTCGTTGGATGATAAGTTTTTAAGTGCGAGAAATTCTTCCTTAGAAAGAGCTTGTTTGGTGCTGAACGAGTTGTATGAATAATAATAGGACCAAAACGCTACGTGGCGGAAAAAGTTTTTGAAATAATGCAAACCTTTTGATACTGGATCATATAAACCACGCTTTCCACATAACAAGTCTATTGCACATATACAAGTACGTATGAAATTAGACGGTTTTACCACAAACAATGAATCATTCATGATTTAACATGATATTAAGTGAACAAAACACTCAAATTTTATTTAACATAAACGATGTTGAGTGCTGCATGGGGTGTTGAGGTGAGGTTGTGGGATCAGAGTTACTGGGAGTTGCTCCTTAAAACATCAAGATTAATGTCCAATACAATTCGTTTATGGAGTCTTATCACCAATGTTTTCACTTGAACTTGGTGGCCTTTTTCCACTATCCTGAATAAGGGTACACAGTAACACAGACACATAACTGAACACAAACTGGGGAAAGAATTTAAAATGAGCAGCACCATTGCTGTTGTGGTTGCTGGCAACTGAGGAGGTGAGCAGCCTTCCAACTGCCTTGTGGCATAGAGTGCCCTGGAACACAATTAGCTAGGAGAAACATACAACCCCTTATCACAGCAGAGAAGGTTGCCAAAATGCTAACCACCAACCACTCTCATGAAACCCTTCAGTTTCTTTCCGATCATCCACCCCCACGGTAGTGGTGGTGGAGATTTACAGTTAACTAAAAAGATGCTGGTGTCTTATCCCAGCAGTGGGTGGACCAGCATTTTAGCTTTAAGTCCGAGTAGGTAATATTCCCACAAATCTAAAAAAAAAAAAAAGTGTCCACCACAGAGAATCCACACATAATAATTTTTCCAGTTTTTTTTTTTTAATTTGGGTTAAATATCGCGATTTTTTTTTATTTACCAAAATTCCGTAAGGGCGAGTTTTTTTCCCGTAACTCAAAATTATGGTCATAATTTCAAAATTCTATAAGGACGAAATTCCATAACCAGAGATTTCGTAAAGGAGGGAATTCCTGTTTTTAGAACTTCAGTGGGAAGTAGAAATTTATATCTTCTAAATTACTATTTGTATGAATCCCAAATTTAATGACAAACTCACTGCATGATTTAATAATAAGTTTACTAAATAAAAACAATTATAATTTTTAGTTTAGAAGATAATTAAAATTAAACATAGCAGTTTCCTGCGATTTCACGCTTGGAGGCAAATGCCTGCCTGACGACATACCAGCAACAACGCTCTTAGGAGCAACACCAACCATGGGAGCAGAGATGAGCAACATACAGTACTTCACAGGAGATGGACACATCAACTTCAAGCAAGAAACCTACAATCCACGAGATGTTATAGCATCTTCTAATAACTAATCAATGCATCAACTCAGTTTATTTTAATATGTGCATCCCAAGACTCACAATCATCATGATCTAATTTTCTATTAGATGCCTATGTGTCCAGATGAATTCTCTCCACCACCTGCTACACAAGCTAAGAAGCCCTTCTTTTACTTGTTTATTTAGTCTATCAAACCTGACTGTTGATTCAGGTGCCAATATGCACGAGCAATTGAATCGGGATAATGTTTTGGCCAGCGCGTTTATGATGGTTCAGATGGTCTCGAATTTTAACAGGTAACGAGGCGGGCGTCGACATCAAACGCAATGACCGGTTAGTAACACAGTGTACATTTTATAATCCCTTTGTGAAAAACTTTTTCCAGGATATTCTCATTAATTAGTGCAAAGACGTTTCCAATTATTTTAACTATACAGGAATCATAATTAATTTGTTCCAAATTTTGATAGCGACTTGCAGCAATGGTCTTTTATTAGCTGCGATGAAGTAGGATCTCTTATTTTTACTATTATGCATTACCACGGGATCTGAAGCCCTACCAACAATGTGCATGCGTAAATTGCTATTCCAAATTCCTGACAATTAGTAAAAACATGTTGAACACACGTGAAAAATGTATGATAATTTAAGTCAACAAATCTGTCAATCTAAACTAAAAAATCAGTACGTTTTCAGAATTAAAAGTACTGTACAGTAATAACTGAACAAGATTCGACATTGAGTTTCTGAGTTTGATCCCTTTACATTCCGTGAGTGGACAGCCACACGACGGGCGATTGAGCTGTTCAGTCCACAGCCACACACTTTAATGTAATAGAGTGCTTAATAAAGGTTGGCTTGGCAAATTAACATTAGTCACACGAATATCATTTCCATTATCTACTCTATTAAGTTTCATTTCTTAACAATATTTTATTGAGTTATTTAGTGGATATAAGTACTGTACTGTACAGTACTATAAAAGAAATGTGCCACCTTTACAGCAGGCGGCCGCCGGCCAGCCGCATGACTGTGAAAGGAAAAATTTACTTTGCTTATACTGTACTGGACATAAATATTTATGGCACTTGATGCAGCTATTGAATTTTGTTATGTTAAAACACACAAGCATGAAAACAATATATGCTTGTATTTATTATAAATACCAAAATTCCAAGTGTATCAAGAGCCATAAATATTTGTAAGCAGAGTGATTGGACACAGGTAACCCAGCATCACAGCTCACACTAACCTAACCAGCCAAGACGTTAACACCACTCCACACCCCTGACAGACAGACATTTATTGAGTTATATGCCTGAAAGTTATTATAGTTAGCCACTAAACAATCCTCAAGCACTAAAATTATCATAGTCATTTTGGACTATTCAGCAAAGAGCACATTAAATTGGAGGATGAAATCCTTGGATAATTTTAAACCACAATGTCTCTGCGGTAAAATGTCAGATTCTGCATATGCCCATGTGTTCGTGGCAGGTGCGAGCAATTTATAGGTAGCAGCTACCAAATAGGGAGGTACTACCGCCTGGGAAGATATTGGAAGCATAATGTATTGTATAATGGTAGACCCTGCTGCTATATGGCATCACGAAAATAGTGACCAAGTCCCAGGTTGCTGATCTGACTTTCTGCCTCATTTACACACAATTGCGGGGTCTTAATTGTTTCTCTTACTACTGACAACACAACATACATATATTTTTTACTTTTGATCTTTTTTTTCCATTTTTGGATTTCTTTATTGTTGTTAGTAGTAGAAAAAAATTATATTTATATAAAAAATAAAAAATTAAACAGTCCAGGCATTCTGGAACGCATCAGACAATCAATGGTGAGACGTGTACAGGCCTACATTGAGGCAGAAGGGGACAAATTTGAACATTTCCTTTAGGTTGTAACTAAGAGGGGTCACACTGTAGACATCTGCGAATAAATGATTACAAAAACCTACGGGGGTTTCACTTCAAATTTACTCTCATTAATACAACATCTTAAATGTATTGTAACATGGAAACTATGCAGAATCTGACACTTTTCCATAGAGACATTGTGGTTTAGAATTATCCAAGGATTTCATCCTCCAATTAATGCACTCTTTGCTGATTCACCCTGTATAATAGAACGAGTGCATTATTATTCCGGATATAACGAGCTTTCGACTTTAACGGACGGGCCTTCCCCCCAATTAGTCCGTTATATAGGGGGTTATTGTATCTATAAATAATTATTACTCTCAGTCATTTTCTGTTTTAACCAAAAGAAATTTCTACTCTGCCAATAACAACAGGGAAAAATCTGCCACAATGAGCTATATTCAAGTACAGTGTAAGGAAGGTAGCTGGGTGGTGTGTGCGTTAATTAAAGAGCAAAAATAAGGTTATATGTACCCAATCTAGTTTTAAATGTGAACCGTTTGTTAACTAGAATATTTGGACGTGCAAATTCTTAAAGCAACAGAAATTTTGCTCTAACTTTCGGTCACTTTCACCTGTTTCTCCAGCACAAACATTTTCTGATTCAGTTACTAGTGCAGCAATGTCATCTATGTACAATACTGTATTGACAAAAGCTAATAAATGTCAAGCAGCAACTTCTGTAACAGACAATTCTGGTTCCAGATTCTCAAGGTTGTTTATTATATACATAAACGACATAGATATCGGCATAGACAGCAACATAAGTAAATTTGCTGATGATACTAAAATAGGACGTGTTATCAAATCTGACGAGGACTCGGCAAAACTACAGGAGGATCTAAACAAATTTTTCGAATGGTCTGAAAAATGGCAGATGAAATTCAACATTGACAAATGTAAAGTACTCAGTATAGGGAATGTAAACAGGGAAACCAGATACCAGATGAACAACGATGCCATAGAGAAATCCGACTGCGAGAGAGATTTAGGAGTAATGATAAGTAGGAACCTTAAGCCAAGTAAACAATGTGTTTTTGCTCGTAACAAGGCTAATAAAGTACTTGGGTTCATACAAAGGAGTGTTAGTTACAAGACTAGCGAGGTCATCCTAAAACTGTATCTTGCTCTTGTGAGACCACACCTGGATTACGCAGTCCAGTTCTGGTCACCGTATTACAGAATGGATATAGAATCCTTGGAAAGAATCCAGAGGAGAATGACAAGACTAATCCCGGGTATCAGGAACCTTGAGTATAGAGACAGGTTAAAGCATCTTAATTTGCACTCCCTTGAGAGACGTAGAGCGAGGGGCGACCTGATAGAGGTGTATAAATGGAAGGCAGGGCTAAACAAAGGGGACATTACAAAGGTACTCAAATTATCCAACCAGGAGCGAACTCGTAACAATGGTTTTAAATTGGACAAATTTAGATTTAGGCGTGAAATAGGTAAACACTGGTTTGGAAACAGAGTAGTGGATGAATGGAACAAGTTACCAAATATCATCATTAACTCGAATACGCTGAATTGCTTCAAACATAGGTTGGATGCTCATATGAGCAATAGGGGTTGGGTGTAAACGGGACTGCCCAGTATGGGCCAATAGGCCAGCTGCAGTTTCCTCCATTCTTATGTTCTTATGTTCTTATGTACACTGATTATTCTTGTGTTGGCCTTGCCATCCATTCACCATCACTTGTTTCAAGCATTACTTGATGATTATAATGTTCAAGAAGTCATGCAGATTCACTATCAGAACCTGGCATAATTACTACATCACAGTTTTCTTTATTTGGCAAAATTTGAAAAAAAACGGTGATCTCTCTGTCTTTTCTTATTTGGCAGTTATATACTGAAATATATTACTGTACGGGTAAGATTCTGCTCTATATTACTCAAAGTAAGATGTCAATTAATAACTGTATTAATAACTGTAAATGTGTTACTGGTTCTCTCAGCAGACTATTGTAATAATGATAATAATAATATCAGCTAATAGCTATTTGTTTTGCTTCTTAAAGGTGAGTTTTTCTGAATCACTCACTAGTGCTCGAAACATTACAGAGATACAAAAAAATGCAAGTTCGTATATACATAATTAGTAACACTTAAAAAAACAAAAAGGTCTTAAATAGTTCCTTAACGGCCTCCACAGAAGTCAACTGCTCCATAGATGCAGGCAACTGATTGTACAATCTGGGTGTTATACCCTGTATAGGAAAAGGATCGGGAAGCAAAAGAACATTCCCGTACTGCTCTACTATGCAAAATCATTTCAGAACTTGTGGTCAAGAGATTCAGTAGGTTTGACAAATACTTAGGATCATCAAACATAATTGCCTTAAAAGTCATTAGGCAGAGTTTGAACTCTATCCTAGCTTTAATTGGAATCCAGTGCAATTCGATCATGAATGGGGTAGTGGATGTCCTCTGAGGAAGAGCAAAAATAAGCCCAGCAACCCTATTTGAACTTTCTTCAGTAGATAATTAGGTGAGCACCCCCATAAAAAGTTTTAATAGTCAACCGAAACAAAATAAGTGAAAGTTATAGTGTCACAAGACATCCTAAAACTGTTCCATAGCCACATAGATTTTGAATATAATAGTTGCAACTCTTAATCACTGAATTTATATACTCTTTAAAATTTTGTTTTGAGTCAAAGTACAATCCAAGATTACGAAAAGAATCGACAGGACTGAGTTTTACTTCCCCAAACTTTAAAGATCCAAAATTATCCATGGTGTCACCCCTCCTATTTCTCCAGATGACAGTAATCTCGGTTTTGTCATCATGCAGCGTAATTTTTCTCCTAGCCTTCTTAATTTTATTATCAGACATCAAGGGTTTTACTAACTCCCCAATATCCTCGGCATTTTTCATTTGCATATAAAGTTGCATATCATAGGCATAGAAATGATAGGCAACACTATGAGCATCCAGTAGTACCAAAACTGCTCCAGAGGGACTCCAAACTGCAAGGGTCTAAAATGGTTCCACCAACCATCACACATTGAAATCACTCTGGCAAGTGAGACTCGAGCAGTGAGAGTGTTTCATCACAGACAGCAAACGACCAAAGATCCTCGAGTAACAGATGATGAAACACCGTGTCAAAGGTTGCAGAGATCCAGCAAGACCAGCAGGGAGGACTTTCCCATGCAAGTGTTTAATACCAAATCGTTATGAATTTCACAGAAGGCAGTTTCAGTTGAATGATGCTTACTATAGGGTGACTGGACCAGACGGATCACTCAATTTCTCTCAAACAGAAGAAGTAACTGATCCAGCACAGCACATTCTATGATCTTGAGACTAGACAATATTTTGACATATTTTCAGTATCAAGACAGTTGTAAAGTGTACATCAGTAAAACATATTCTAAAAATTACACTAATCTCCTATCGTTTGGGACTACCATTTATATTTTCAGTACATTTATACTGCTTTTTTTCATGAGAGTTGAGTTGGACTAATACATATAGAAGTGCAATCTACATCTGTGTTTACCGGCTTTAATGGCTGCATTTGAAGTATAGTATTGCAAAAAAAAATGTTATTAATATCAGTGAATGGATGCGTGTACCTTCTGCGTACAGGAGCCAGTGCAGTGGCCAATAGAAAGCCACTTTCTGTTGGGTGGAATGATTTGCAGTGCGGTGATTGAATATCCAGTCACTAAGATCCCGGCGTCATATTGCCGCAGGCGGTCAGTGTAGTAGATGCGCACACCAGAGGAGTCAACGATATCTGAAGGGAGATATGAGAACATCTGAAATGTTCACCAAATTGGATAATATACGGTGGTGTGTGAAAGTTGCAGTCATGTTTTCAACACTACAATGAAAGTATTGGATACAGAATGTAGAAATGTCAAAATTGTATTGTGTAGATTAAATTCAACATATACTGTAGTCTTTAATCATACACTGTACAGGCATGTTTTCAACCTAAAGTTATGCTGCATTTTCAGATCAAAGTTTGGAAAATAAATAAAAAGTTTGATCTAAACTAAAATTTCTCTCAACCACAGGAAGGAATTAGGATTAGATCATATTAAAAGACTAAAATTTAAATGATAACTCTAAGCAACAACTGCTTTGATGTCAGAGAAGCACTCTAGTGATACCAACTGACTTGAAGTTAGAAAATTATTTCACTCAGTTTAGGTTGAGGATCAATATCACCAAAACCAGTGTCGGCATTTTCAAAAATTTCATGCTTGCTTGGTGTAAGGCTTATGTCCACTTTATCCTTCCCTGAGGTTCCACTACTGCACAATGATTAATTTTTCACCTGTTTACAGTTGGTTTGTAAGGATTTCATCTCTATTCTTGATGAGAAATATGTATGGCGTAAGGATGATACAATTCTTACCTGGTTTAAGCTCAGGATTATCATAATGCACCTCCATCAAGATGTAGGTTGATCCACCATGTTCTTCACCCATTGGCAGACCTACATTGTCTGGGTAAATCTGACCTGCCGAGAAACAGTACAGGATTATAAGTTAGACACTCCCATAGGTGGCTGGAGACCTTAAACAATATACACGTATCTCTGATTCACGGTCCAAATATGTATCTGTAAAGAAATACACAGTTAATAAACTAAAGTGACCAATTATGCCATTCTAGTTTTAGAAACTTATCTTAACACAATTGAACATGCTGATATAACTGTGACATGAGACCTCAGAGCTGGGCTAGTGTTCCACAAATACCGGCTTACAAGCCTAATTCATACACCTGTGTTGGGTTACGAGACTAAATCGTATGCCACTGTTTGCGGAATATGCTCAGTACAGTACGCAAATACTGCAAATTGAATAAATTAGGTTAGGTTCGGTCATTTGGTTATGTTTTTAGCTCCACATTTTCCCCTCTCCTTCGATACCAACCCAACTTTGGTGGGTTAACATTGACAGGGTACGAAGGGTCATAACTCAATAATGATGCATTTCCCCAAACTTTCATTATTACCACTGCATTAAGCATGAAAAATTACATTGTTTTTTTCTTGCCAAATTTGTTTGCCAGTGTTTGTGGGATAATTACCGAGCTGTCCTCAAAGGGAGGAAAATATTCCAGTCTGGCAAAAGGAGGAATGAACATACCATACAAAAAACTCAGATCAGACAACAATGACCCTAAATGGATAAATAATTATTTAAAGACCATCATTGGCCAAAGGAAGGCTATAGGTAGAAGGATAAAGCATGGCAAAATTTACCTCCAGGATTATTATAAGATA
Organism: Homarus gammarus; assembly: GCA_958450375.1. Classification (NCBI taxonomy): domain Eukaryota; kingdom Metazoa; phylum Arthropoda; class Malacostraca; order Decapoda; family Nephropidae; genus Homarus; species Homarus gammarus. The sequence continues at coordinate 50,511 of CAUDMG010000038.1, forward strand.
TTGGTGAGTAGGATTAAAACCGAGATAAGGAAAGCCAAGAGGAATAATGTGATAAGGATAGCAAGGGAGGCGAAGACAAACCCCAAGGGATTCTACCAAATGTATCAAACTAAAACACGAGAAAAGATTGGACCAATACGGTCAGATACCAGCGAGCTCACTGATAACGACGGAGAAATCAGCAATAATTTGAATAAACATTTTTCAACAATTTTCACCACTGAAAATTTAAACATGATATCCGAGGCACCGACTCTATTCAGAGATAGTGAAGAAAACAAATAAGAGAGATAGTAGATACTAGTAATGATGTTAGTGAGCAAATAGACAAACTAAAGCCTAAGACGTCACCTGGTCCCGATGAGATATTTGCCAGAGTATTAAAGGAATGTAAGGAAGAGCTTAGTATGCCCTTAGCAAAGTTGTTTAAAATGTCCTTAAAAACAGGTGTAGTACCAGAATCCTGGAGGATAGGGAATGTAATTCCGATTTTCAAGAAGGGGGATATATCACTATCCTCTAACTACCGCCCAATCAGTCTAACATCAATAGTAGGCAAATTACTGGAAGCAATCATTTCAAACTCTATAAGAAATCGCCTGGAGAAGCACAGATTGATCAATGATTCCCAGCATGGCTTCACAAGCGGACGTTCTTGTCTAACTAATCTATTAACATTCTTTTCATCAGTTTTCGAATCGGTGGACAAGGGGCACAATTATGATGTGGTATATCTCGACTTTAGCAAAGCCTTCGACAGTCCCCCACGAAAGACTAATTAGAAAGGTAGAAGCACATGGCATCAAAGGAAATATCCTTAAATGGATTAGGGCGTGGTTACAGGACAGGAAACAGCGAGTGAGCATTAACAGCACTAAGTCCCATTGGAGCAACGTCACAAGTGGAGTTCCCCAAGGCTCAGTACTTGGACCATTGTTATTTATTATATACATAAACGACATAGATATCGGCATAGACAGCAACATAAGTAAATTTGCTGATGACACTAAAATAGCACGTGTATTTAAGTCTGACGAGGACTCTGCAAAACTACAGGATGATCTAAACAAATTTTTCGAATGGTCTGAAAAATGGCAGATGAAATTCAACGTGGACAAATGTAAAGTACTCAGTATAGGAGATGTAAACAGGGAAACCAGATAAACAACGATGCCATAGAGAAATCCGACTGTGAGAGATATTTAGGAGTAATGATATGTAGAAACCTTAAGCCAAGTAAACAATGTGTTTTTGCTCGTAACAAGGCTAATAAAGTACTTGGGTTCATACAAAGGAGTGTTAGTTACAAGACTAGCAAGGTCATCCTAAAACTGTATCTTGGGCTTGTGAGACCACACCTGGATTACGCAGTTCAGTTCTGGTCACCGTATCACAGGATGGATATAGAATCATTGGAAAGAATTCAGAGGAGAATGACAAGACTAATCCCGGGCATTAGGAACCTTGAGTATAGAGACAGGTTAAAGCATCTTCATTTGCATTCCCTCGAGAAACGTAGAGCGAGGGGCGACCTGATAGCGGAGTATAAGTGGAAGTCAGGGTTAAACAAAGGGGACATTACAAAGGTAGTCAAACTATCCAACCAGGAGCGAACGCGTAACAATGGTTTTAAATTAGACAAATTTAGATTTAGGCGTGAAATAGGTAAACACTGGTTTGGAAACAGAGTAGTGGATGAATGGAACAAGTTACCAAATACCATCATTAACTGGAATACGCTGAATAGTTTCAAACATAGGTTGGATGCTTATATGAGCAATAGGGGTTGGGTGTAAACGGGACTGCCCAGTATGGACCAATAGGTTCGCTGCAGTTTCCTCCATTCTTATGTTCTTATGTTCTTATACTGTACAAGGTAATTAAGCCTCAACCTGAAGGTAGCCAAAGAACTTTCAGAACCAAAACTTCCTTCTACTGTACTAGCAATGTAATTCTCTCACAATATACTTACGTAAATCGAGATATTAACATCTGATTCGGTAAAAGTGGAGTAGGCGAGCACTCGAAGGCGTTTATATATTTCAGTCATATTTTCCACAGTAGTTATTTGAATGATAATAACTAATAAAAACGATGCAACTCTTTCCTTTAATTTAATTTTTTTCTCTACCTATGACCATAAATCACCTGTAGTGGGCAGGGCATGAATGATATGGGAAATTGTGGGGTAAAAACTGGCAAAAACCTGATCTTACGGCAGTAATTACATGTCTCTACTTACTTTGTAGGCGAAGAAATTAAATATTTACCATAAAAATTCTGCCTAAAATTCTCCTGTGACGCCGCTAGTTGTCATTTGTTCTTAAACTAATAAATTTTAATCCGGTCTTGGTTATCTTTATAATAAATGACGGAGCGTCACATCAGAGGTTTTATTACCTTATACGGGTATATTGGCTTGATTGTCTTTTGTTTTTCATGTTATAGGCTTCACTTTCCTGAGTCTGTATTGTCAGTACAAATCCTTTTTTTTTTAACATAATTGGTTTTTAAACCTATTATGTGTAAAATTGATGAGAATTATATAATTGGATTCGAATCCCAGAGTATAAGTTTGGATACATTTCCAATTTCTTTGGAATATAATTGACGGTAATAGTGGAGCAGACGACTAACACCAGAACCAGCTGTTCGATTATTTTTTGAAAGATAGTAAATAATAAAAAGGATATGACAACGTTTTCCTTTAATTTGATTTGTTTTCGGTTTTCTCTATTTCCGATCATAATTCACTTGTAGTGGGCTACACAGGAAAGAAGGGGGAAATTATCCTTACTGGATGCCATTGCTGTACACTATCCACCTCAGTATTAAAAGTTTCTTCTGCTGAACATGCTGGGAGGTTCCGAAGGAGGTTTCTGGGGGTCCCAGGGTCGGGCGGTCTGGGGGTCCCAGTGTCGGGCGGTCTGGGGGTGGCAAGGTTCGGGGGTTTGGGGTCTAGGGTCTGGGGGTTAGCGGCCCCCTGGTTAAGAAGCTACAGTAGGTCAGGCTCGTGCACAAATACAGAGCCAGAGGAGCACCCCTCCACCCGCTCCTTCTCCCTCCCAGGAGGAGGCGAGCGTCATGTAAACAATGTCATCTCTGACCACACCCCACAAAACACAAGGGATTCAGCAAACGAAGCAGCTGCAGAGACTGTAGGGGGGGGGGGGGCGGAGTCAGTACCATGACCAGAGAAATTACCGGGGACAATTTCTGGCTTGAAAGTCATGTACAGTTGCGGAAATGATTTTCTACACCCCCTGTGGTAACCCGTGTCTCCAAACGGCCAACCTATTTGACCTATAACAAACCTATCCACCAATCACGTCCGTCGTTACACTACCAATACCCATTCATTCATAAACAGTGAGACTGGTACTACTACTGCAACGTTGCCGTTTGGAGGAACGGGTTGCCACAGGAGGCGAGAAACACATTTCCGAAATTGTACACTAATACTGACCAATCCTTGACAAGAGAGAGGAATTTGAAACACTATTGAAGGTACATCAACCCGACATAGTAGGTGTTGTAGAACTGTTTTACAAAAACAGGAGAATCGAGTCTGAGGAATCTGAGTTCAACATCGATGAATATGACTCATTTACGAACCTTTCTCACCAAACTTGCAAGAGGGGCGTGGTTATCTATGCTTACAAGACCTTAGAGCCACACAGGTAAGGGTGCGGGGAGAGGATGTTTTTGAAGAATCAATGTGGTGTAAATTAAACTAAACGGGAGAAACTTAATCATTGTCGGGTGTATCTACAGATCCCCGAACTGTAGCTTATTAAACCAAAGGAACTTAAGAGCTTTAATTGACAACGTAATGGCGCTAAACCCTAGCCACCTCCTTGTCATGGGGAACTTTAACTATGGCGACATTGACTGGAACATAAATCCACGACAAACGATCTAAATAATCACGCCACTCTTCTTGTAGAAACTCTGAGAGACAATTTTCTATTTCAACATGTTAAAGATCCGACCCACTACAGGGGGAAAGCAAACACCCAAACCGTTGGACCTCATCATAACTAATGAGGAGGGTATGGTGGCCAAACTGGAAAGCCTAGCCCCCGTTGGCACCAGTCACCACGTACTGTAACGTTGTCCTTCAGATTTAACTATAACTTGGTTCAGAACAAAAACAGGTCTAGGTTCAAATATTACAAAGGAAATTATGACGGGATGAGGGAAGAGATGAGGGGTTGCACTGGCCTGACTTACTAAGATATAAGAACGCAGACACTAAGCTGAATATCGTAGCTAGTAAAGTTTACCATTTTATTGATAAATATATACCCAAGACCAAACCCAATGCCTCCAAGAATACAAGAAGACCGTTACAAATGAATCATGTGGCAGTTGACAAATTTAAGAAGAAAAGTTAGGATCTCGAAAAGTGGGTTAAGACAAATGGTGAGCAGGACAGGAGAGTATTGTCACCCTGTCTGGTCCCCGAGATATGCTAGAGACTGTCAGTTAATTGAAAATGCCCAAAGGAGGGACATCAGACTGGTGCCTGCTCTAAGGAACCTCAGCTGCCCAGGGAGATTAGAACGCCTGCAACTGCCTGGTTTATACTACAAACGGGCAAGGGGCGACCTAATCGAAGTGTATCAACATCTCAGAGGGCACTACTTGGTCGAATGTACATACCTGGAGCTGGCGAACGCCCGCCCCACAAGGGGTCACAGCTCAAGGTTGAAGAAGCCACAAGTCCAGAAAACAGTGAGGGCAAACTTTTTCGGAGTGAGAACTTTGAACTCTTGGAACAATCTGCCAGAGAGTGCTGTGATGGCACCGAGTGTGAGCTCTTTCAAGACCAGACTTGACCAAGACTGGAGCAGGTTTCGATACATTCAAGGAGCCAGTGCATGCCCAGTACAGTACTTGCCACCAGTGCGTTTCACAGACGTGGCCGACTGCCCAAGCGGCTAACGAGCCGATCAGAAGCGAAGAGAAAAAATGGATAAAAGTAGAAGTAAGTAAATGTAATTAGAGTTTGTGCTTTTTCGTATAATTTTGATTACTTACTATCATCCAAACAACATCTGTGGAAAAAATGAACCAAAATAGAACAACTGCTTCTGATGATACCGTCTCCTTAGGTCAGGTCACATTACACAAATCAGGTCAGGTTAGACAAGATTGGGTCAGGTTCTGTTAGGGTCTGTACATTGTCGTATCATTTTTATTACTTACTATCATCCAAACAACATTTGTCGAAAAAAATAACAAGATTGAACTACGACTTCTGGTGTTAGCCGTTTCTAAGTGAACTGTAAATTCCTATACTTATTGTTCTTCCACACGGGGACAGACTCAGAGACAGGCTCACCACCTTAGAACATAAGAACATAAGAAAATAAGGAGTCTGCAATAGGCCGATTGGCCTGTGCATGGCAGCTCCTGTCGAGAGTTACTACCACTCTTTATCATCCATGAATCTATCTAGCCTCCTTTTGAAACTTTACAGAGTTCCAGCAGTTTCTTCCTATCTCCCTCCTAAACCTAAACTTATCCAACTTAAATCCGTTGCTCCGAGTCCTATCCTGCTCGGATTTTATAAGAACTTTATCTATATCCCCTTTATTGATTCCTTTCACCCACTTAAATACTTCTATCATATCTCCCCGCACTCTTCGTCTTTCTAGGGAATGCAAGTTAAGCTTCTTTAACCTATCCTGATATGGAAGGTTTCTAAGTCCCTGAATAATTTTTGTCATTCTTCGCTGCACCGACTCTAGTGAATTTATATCCATTCTATAATAGGGGCACCAGAACTGAACCGCATAATCGAGGTGCGGCCTAACTAGCGCAAGATATAGTTGCAATAAGACCTCTGCACTCTTGTTACTTACACTTCTAGATATAAAACCCAATACTCTGTTTGCCTTATTTCGAACATTAACGCACTGTTTTCTAGGCCGTAGGTCCGGGCTTACAAGTACCCCTAGGTCTCTTTCACAAGTCGACTTCTCTAGGTTGATGTTATTCAGGCTGTATACATTATAAGTATTTGTTCTTCCAATATTAAGTACGCTGCACTTGCTGGTGTTGAATTTCATTTGCCATTTTTCAGACCACCCCTGCAGTTTATTTAGATCCTCCTGTAATGCATTTGCATCCTGCCCTGAATTAATTTGCCGCCCTATTTTGGTGTCATCCGCAAACTTGCTTATGTCACTGCTGATCCCAGTATCTAAATCGTTTATGTAGATTATGAACAAGAGTGGGCCTAGTACTGACCCCTGGGGAACCCCACTGGTTACACGGCCCCACTCAGATTTAACACCATCTACGCTGACCCTCTGCGTTCTATCGGTGAGCCATGATTTTATCCAATTTAAAACTTTCCCCTCGATACCATGAGCCTTAATTTTTCTCAGAAGCCTCTGATGCGGCACTCTGTCAAATGCTTTGCTGAAGTCTAAGTAAATAACATCGTAATTTTCGTCATTATCTACTACCTCGAAGACTTTCCTAAAAAACGTTAGCAGATTTGTTAAACAAGATTTTCCCTTTGTAAACCCATGTTGAGTCGTAGATTAATTTGCTTTTCTCTAGATGCGACCGGATGCTATCTGCTATAATTGATTCAAGAAATTTCCCCACTACTGACGTCAAACTGATCGGCCGGTAATTTGACGCTAATTCTCTGTCTCCCTTTCTGAATATGGGTACTACATTCGCCTGTTTCCACAAGCCTGGCACAACTCCAGTGTCTAATGATTTTGTAAATAAGTTTACGAGGGGTCCGCTAATCTGTTCCCTACACTCTTTTAAGACTAGAGGAAAAATTTCATCCGGCCCTGGGGATTTTGTGTTCTTTAGTTTATTTATCTTCTTAAGAACATCCTCTTTTCTGATAGTGATATTCTTTAATTTCTCTTCTTCCTTTCCCTTAAATATCAGTTCCACCTCCGGAATTTCATCGCAAATTTCTTCTGTGAAAACTGATAAGAAGTAGCTGTTCAATGCTTTGCTCATGTCTTCACTGCCATTTATCAATTCTTCCCTCCCTGACTTTAAAGGCCCAACTTTGCCCTTGACCTTTGTCCTATATACCTGGAAAAATCCCTTGGGATTCGCCTTGGATTCTCTTGCTATTTTGATTTCATAGTCTCTCTTTGCTTTCCTTACATTTTTCTTAACATTCCTAGATAGTTCATTATACCTGTTTCTGAGCTGCTCCTCCCCTCCCTTTAATTTCTTATATATTCCTTTCTTTATTCCTATGTCATGTTTAAGTTTTCTGGTCATCCACCTTGGCTCATTCTTATTTGACCTAATTTTTCTGAGTGGTATATTTTGTTCTTGTGCTTTATGTAGTATACTGGTGAATATATTATAGTCATGATCAATTGTTGTGTCATCTATGACCTCACCACTTCCTACTGGGAACTGACGTGACTGTTCCCAGGTGACCTCACCTAGGTACCTTCTTAACCCCTGATAATCCGCCAACCGAAAGTTTGGGACTCTGACCATATTGTCATTGTTTTTCGTTTCCCAATTTAGGGTGAACCTGATTTCTCTGTGATCACTGTTACCTAGTTCTTCCCCTACTGTGATATCTCTGATAATATTTTCTTTATTTGTTAATACTAGGTCTAATATATTGTCACCTCTAGTAGGTTCTGTAAATAGTTGTTTCAAAAAATTGTCCTGTACTGCGTCTAGGAAGTCTTCACATTCATAGTCGCTTACAATGTTGTCCCAGTCAATATTTCTGAAGTTGAAATCCCCCATAATGCATAGGTTGTTATATTTTGCTGCCCTACTCATTTCCTGCCATATGAGCTGAGCTGTTTCTTTGCCAAGACTTGGGGGCCTGTAAATCACTCCCATAATTAGTTTTTCTCTTCCTTCCGTGATTTCTACCCACACAGACTCGGTTCCTATTTCACCCTTTATTGAATTATTAGTACAACATTTTAATGTATCCTTGACGAAGAGTGCGACCCCTCCCCCCTTCCTACCTTCCCTGTCCTTGTGAAAAAGGTTGTACCCTTCTATGTGGCACTCTGATAAAAAAAAATTTCTCGCCAGATTCATCCAAGTTTCGGTGATTGCTATGACGTCTACATTCTTGGTACATACAACCGCTCTCAACATGTCTATTTTATTTCTAACGCTCCTACTGTTTGTATAGTATACATTTAAACCTACTCTTCCCTGGTCCTGTTTTACCCCTTGTCCTGAGCAACTAATTTTACTTCCCAGGACCTGCTTGTTTTTTGACTCCCACTTTCCCCGACCCCTCTCTACTGGCGAAACCCCCCCTTCGGAGTGACAATTTCACGCTCCAGGGATGCAGACAACGTCTTTACCCCCTCACGAGACAAGTGTACTCCGTCGCGACAGTACAGGTAGTCGTTGCCATAGAATCGTTGCCAGTTATCAATGAATGCCCAACCATTGTTTGCACAATGTTTTTCCAGTCGGCAATTAATAGCAATTGCCCTGGACAGCCATTCACGACCAACCCCTCTTCTAGGCAAGACACCACATACTATCGGGATCCCTCCCCAATCTCTAATCTTCCCCAGCGCCTCCCTATACCTCTTGAAAAGTTCCTCACTCCTAACCTTACCTATGTCGTTTCCTCCCACACTAAGACACACTACTGGATTGGTACCCTCCCCTGACGTCCTGTGCAGGTGGTTCTTTATCGTTTTACAGGTTATCTGTGCTTGTGGAGTATAAAGACCGTCTCCAAAATTTCATATGTCAAGATAGACTATTTGGCAGGACGTACAAGTATTCAATGTGCGGTAGAGAACTGACAGTGAAGAAGAAATATATGTTTCAGTATAACAACCGATAAACGCAAATTTACACGATGCCGCTTGAAGAAAGTTGCTTTTATTTGTACCAAATATCAAACTAAGTTCTTTCTGTTTAATATGCCAAGGAGGTCTAGGGGGAGGGGTCCTCCGGTTATGAAGCTAGGCAAGGTTAGGTAGATTTGGTTGGTTAGGTGATCGGCTAGGTCAGGTTCTGTGCATTGTCGTGTTTTGAGTCATTCAATTAGTATCTTCAGAAATTTTGGTTTAATTCAGTAATTTTTTTGTGTTAATGTAAATGAACACCACTGCCACCATAAGGATTGTTTCGATTTTGTTCATTTTTTCCACAGACGTTCTTATACACTGTAGTAAGTATTTTAAAAGAGGCAATATTGGTTACAATTTAGAAGCTACCAACACCTACTTATATATTGAGTCTTATAAAGAGAGAAAGAAAAAAATATTTATTCTATAGCGTTTCCATCGGAAATTTATATTTCTCGAGTATTTTAACCAAAAAATTACCATCGATATTAGTTGTTCATAGTGAACTGCGCCTTTAAGCAGAAGGAAATATGTGGGGTAAAATAATAAAAATAACACCAAACAAATGTGAAGAATTGCTTTTGAGTTATGGATCCCTCCTCATCTGAGCACCGAAAACAATGCCGCCATCACATACTAAAAGCCGAAGACAACACCATTTCATACTAAACACCGAAAACATGAATCAAGTAAGCTTGTGCAAATGAGTGAATTAAAAAAAATATTTTTTCTTTTACAAGATTCACTCATTTGTCAAAAAAATAAAGGTCAGATTTTAATAAAACACACCTAAATACACACTCCCAAAAATATATATTCTTATCACAAAAAGGAGCCACAGCCATTAAACGAATATTTACCATAAGCCCACCTCTCCTCCCATCTCAAAATCTAGAGATTTGTTATAGAAATCAAGGTAAAAGATGTTCAAAACAAATAAAAAAGAACATCGGAAACAGTTTTGAATCTAACCTAACCTAACTGGGGGGGGAGGGGGGGGGGGGAGGGGCTTGTAGTGGATTTCTCCCCTCCAAACGCTGTTTGTCACCGAGTAGCCGACCCCACCAATTCCCCAGTGTATGCCTCGTGGTCTAGGTCAACCAGCGCCGCCATACATCAAGGAGCAGGGATCAGCCACCAAGCCACGCCTTCCCCCCGCTATTTAAGACCTGACCTCGTGGTGACCTGTCCTCTTTCTACCTACACCAACCAGCCAGCAACACCTCCTCCTCCTCCTCCTCCGCCTGCCTGGCTGTCCTCGCTCCCGCCGGCGAGCATGGCGACCCACAAGCTGTCCTTCTCTGAGCATCCTCACCAACCAGCTCTCTCTAACATCACGCTTGTAACCATGCTGCCTTCCCAGCACCAAGCTGCATTGTACATCCAATACAACAAGTATATAGAGAGCACATTGTGAGTTTCCTTTCTCCATCCCATCCTGAGTGTGAACCAAACAATCTCATCCCCACAGGCTCCACAGTCGTTCGATGTTCTGGGTGTGTATTGCTACGTTGTTCGATGTTCTGGGTGTGTCCCACCACATATGAACATACATAATATGTTAAATATATCACTTACACGTAATAAGCGCCAGAAATGCAACTGAAGAGAAATGTTTTAGAATTGTCAAAATTACCGACTGCAACTGTAAAACTCCAGAGATTCGTTTAGTAGCAACAAGTGAAGTTAAATTTTCATACATAATCAAATTATAAATATCTCGTTTATACGTAATTTGTGCCAGAAATACCACTGAAGAAAAGTATCTCAGAACTGTCAAAATTACTGATAGCAGCTATCAAACTCCTGAGATTAGTTTAGTGGCAACAAGTGAAATATCCATAAGAAGTTGTCGCCTCATTTAAAATACCTATAGTACTTCTTATGATGATAAGTATGTTTGTGGAAAAAATTAACGAAATCGAACAACGGCTTCTGGTAGTAGCGGTGTTCTCATAAATTACTCTTCTTTTCTTTTTTTCCTGTTATCCGTATTCTCCACCTTTACGTTAGCTTCTAAACAACAAACACAAAATTCTGTAGTCTTGTGACTCACAATGAACGAACAGGGAAATCTCCATCTGGTCCAATCACATTCACCACGAGTTTCATAATGTACCTACCTTCGCCACCAATGCCCCAAGCAACGAAGGTGGAAGAGCAATAAGTCCAAGAGACGGGCATATTGGGTCCATAGCACTGTCTACCATCAATATCCAGCCACTTCTCATAATGACGACCACTGTCAGGAAGATGACACTCGTACAGCAGGATGTGGTGGACATGTGCTAAGTTTCTTTCCTCGATCACTGGAACATACTGATACAAGCAACTTGGTCATAAATAATAATGAAATAATATACATAAAATAATGTGTATTACAATATGAAGTGTTATAACCTTGTATTAACATCTGAATGGTTTATATTCACTAAGTTGAACATCAGACATGAGAAAGCAAATAAAACATAGTTGTAATTGTTATGTTTTTACGAATATACTGTAATAATGAACTGACAAGCCATGGTCTACTCACTCCAATGACTTGATTCTTGCGGGTCAGTGAAGGTATCTTGACAATTTTGCACCAGTACAGAGTTTTAAGGTTGCTTGGAACACTCACCTGTCAGGCATAAAATCGTAAAAAAAACATATAATGTATAATAGAACACTGTAGCTATCATATTTCCACAGTGGCATATACATCAAAAAGAAATAATAATAATAATAATATAATAATAATTGCACTCCTCAAACACTCCCCCTAGGAATATTCTGTATATTTCACTGTGATCACAGTTGTTGTTGTTATAGCAATATTATTGCTGCGCTTATCAACGAAAGTTTATAAGCGCGTAACAATAATACACTAGTCCAACAACAACAAATTATGAAAGGTAGAACTCAATGAGTGAGCTAACAGGGACTTAATATGAATATCACTAACGTTAGAAGAAAGAATATCCCACGTCTTCACATCCTCATTGAAGTTTGTGCGAACAGGCGGAGGTTCCTGTAAGTAGAGGCTCTTCGTCCCTCGGTGATCGAACTTGTGCTGCTGCATACTTGTCATATTAAATGGATCCTCATCGTCGTAGGCCCAGATCACTCTTACTGTGTCGCCCTGTGTAAGAGTCGATAAATTATTCAGGTCTTTAGCAATAAAAGGGATATTTACAGGAGTGAGAATATATTGTGTCTCATTTATTAATATTACAGGAAAATAGAAACCCAAATGTAATATTATCCTTTACTGTGTCTTCTTTGCCGCTGATTGGCCTGTTAGCCGCTTGGATGGTCGGTCACGTCTCATCTGTTACTTACTGTACTGTTGTACCTGTACCAATGTTGGTCAAATCTGATCTTGAATGAGCTCACACTCGGCGTCGTCACAAAGCTTTCTGACAGGTTTTTCTAAGTTCAAATCTCTCCCGCCAAAAAAGTTTGCCTTGACAGTTTTCTGAACTTGTGGCTTCGTAAACCTGAGGCTGTGACACCTAATGGGGCAGGCATCCGACAATTACAATTACAAATATGAACTATGAACACTAGACTGAGTAATGCCCTCTGACATGTAGATAAAATTCTATTAAGTCACCTCTTCTCTGCCTATAGCCAGGGACAGATCGAAATGGGGAGGGGGGGGGGGGGGCAACAGGGGCTAGAGCCTGGGGCCACCACACAAAAGGGGCCCCACAAAGCAGATCGAGTTCTAAACATCCAAACGGTGAAACACAACCACACACACAAACACACATTATATATAATCAGATAACACATAACCCCTAACATAAATAGGTTCTCATGGTAAAAGTGTACACAATTGCATCATTACACTTTTAACTGTACCGTACATAAAAGCCCTGGCCCTAATAGTGTGCTTCTCAGAATGTTAAGAGAGTTGTGCAACGAACTTGCCGAGCCCCTTGAAATCCTGTTCAGCATATGCATGGGTGAGCAAAAGATCCCAGGGACTGGGAAATGGTATTGTGAGTCTTATATTTAAACAGGGAGATCGCACGAACAATTATAAGCGGGTGAGCTTGATCAGCATAGTGTGCCGTGATGGAACAACTACAACACAATACCTTTGTAAAGGATTGCCAACAATGTTTTATGCCTGGATGCTCCTGCTTGGCGCAATTACACAGACCCTAGAGCGTGGTGGCAATATTGGTAAGATGTATTTAGATTCTGACAAGGCTTTCGACAGCGCACAATACCTTATGAAATGCTGAAAATTAAACTGGGAAGGGACGGAACTCTGGTGAGCTTCCTAACGTGGACCAGAAACTTCATTAAGTACCCGTGACAGGTGGGTTACCACAGGTGGGTTACCACAGGGACCGCTGTTGCTTGTTTGTTTTATGAATACTATACCAGATGCTTTTCAGTCCTCTATATATATATATATATATATATATATATATATATATATATATATATATATATATATATATATATATATATATATATATATATATATATATTATGAAAATCCACAATGAAAACGTGGATAAGATAAAACTAGATAAAATCACACGGGGAAATGGAAACAACCTCTGTTGCCTCTGAAGATGTCTTGAATAAAGACGAAAGCTAAGGTACTCCGTTGTTTCCATTTCCCCGTGTGATTTTATCAAGATATATATATATATATATATATATACATATATATATATATA
>CAUDMG010000039.1:0-42500 GCA_958450375.1 Homarus gammarus
GGTTCCATCTCACCTCTTACACAGCACACCAGGTTCCATCTCACCTCTTACACAGGTACACCAGGGTTCCATCTCACCTCTTACACAGAAACACCAGGGTTCCATCTCACCTCTTACACAGACACATCAAGGTTCCATCTCACTTCTTGCACAGGTACACTCAGGGTTCCATCTCACCTCTTACACAGACACACCAGGTTCCATCTCACCTCTTACACAGGCACACCAGGGTTCCATCTCACCTCTTACACAGACACCATGGTTCCATCTCACCTCTTACACAGTCACACCAGGGTTCCATCTCACCTCTTACACAGTCACACCAGGGTTCCATCTCACCTCTTACACAGGCACACCAGGGTTCCATCTCACCTCTTACACAGGCACACCAGGGTTCCATCTCACCTCTTACACAGGCACACCAGGGTTCCATCTCACCTCTTACACAGACACACCAGGGTTCCATCTCACCTCTTACACAGGCACACCAGGGTTCCATCTCACCTCTTACACAGGTACACCAGGGTTCCATCTCACCTCTTACACAGGCACACCAGGGTTCCATCTCACCTCTTACACAGGTACACCAGGGTTCCATCTCACCTCTTACACAGGCACACCAGGGTTCCATCTCACCTCTTACACAGGCACACCAGGGTTCCATCTCACCTCTTACACAGGTACACCAGGGTTCCATCTCACCTCTTACACAGGCACACCAGGTTCCATCTCACCTCTTACACAGGCACTCCAGGGTTCCATCTCACCTCTTACACATGTACACCAGGGTTCCATCTCACCTCTTACACAGACACACCAGGGTTCCATCTCACCTCTTACACAGACACACCAGGGTTCCATCTCACCTCTTACACAGGTACACCATGGTTCCATCTCACCTCTTACACACGTACACTAGGTTCCATCTCACCTCTTACACAGGCACACCAGGGTTCCATCTCACCTCCTACACAGACACACCAGGTTCCATCTCACCTCTTACACAGACACACAGGTTCCATCTCACCTCTTACACAGACACCCAGGGTTCCATCTCACCTCTTACACAGGCACACCAGGGTTCCATCTCACCTCTTACACAGACACCAGGTTCCATCTCACCTCTTACACAGCACACCAGGGTTCCATCTCACCTCTTACACAGGTACACCAGGGTTCCATCTCACCTCTTACACAGACACACCAGGGTTCCATCTCACCTCTTACACAGACACACCAGGGTTCCATCTCACCTCTTACACAGGCACACCAGGGTTCCATCTCACCTCTTACACAGGCACACCAGGGTTCAATCTCACCTCTTACACAAGTACACCATGGTTCCATCTCACCTCTTACACAGACACACCAGGGTTCCATCTCACCTCTTACACAGGCACACCAGGGTTCCATCTCACCTCTTACACAGTACACCAGGGTTCCATCTCACCTCTTACACAGGCACACCAGGGTTCCATCTCACCTCTTACACAGCCACACCAGGGTTCCATCTCACCTCTTACACAGGTACACCATGGTTCCATCTCACCTCTTACACAGGCACACCAGGGTTCCATCTCACCTCTTACACAGCACACCAGGGTTCCATCTCACCTCTTACACAGGTACACCATGGTTCCATCTCACCTCTTACACAGACACACCAGGGTTCCATCTCACCTCTTACACAGGTACACCAGGGTTCCATCTCACCTCTTACACAGGTACACCAGGGTTCCATCTCACCTCTTACACAGTACACCAGGTTCCATCTCACCTCTTACACAGGCACACCAGGGTTCCATCTCACCTCTTACACAGGCACACCAGGGTTCCATCTCACCTCTACACAGTACACCAGGTTCCATCTCACCTCTTACACAGGCACACCAGGGTTCCATCTCACCTCTTACACAGACACCAGGGTTCCATCTCACCTCTTACACAGACACACCAGGGTTCCATCTCACCTCTTACACAGGCACACCAGGGTTCCATCTCACCTCTTACACAGTACACCATGGTTCCATCCCACCTCTTATACAGGCACACCAGGTTCCATCTCACCTCTTACACAGGCACACCAGGGTTCCATCTCACCTCTTACACAGGCACACCAGGGTTCCATCTCACCTCTTACACAGACACACCAGGGTTCCATCTCACCTCTTACACAGTACACCATGGTTCCATCTCACCTCTTACACAGGTAAACCACGGTTCCAACTCACCTCTTACACAGCACACCAGGGTTCCATCTCACCTCTTACACAGGCACACCAGGGTTCCATCTCACCTCTTACACAGACACACCAGGGTTCCATCTCACCTCTTACACAGACACACCAGGTTCCATCTCACCTCTTACACAGGCACACCAGGTTCCATCTCACCTCTTACACAGTACACCAGGGTTCCATCTCACCTCTTACACAGACACACCAGGGTTCCATCTCACCTCCTACACAGGCACACCAGGGTTCCATCTCACCTCTTACACAGGAACACCAGGGTTCCATCTCACCTCTTACACAGGCACACCAGGGTTCCATCTCACCTCTTACACAGGCACACCAGGGTTCCATCTCACCTCTTACACAGGCACACCAGGGTTCCATCTCACCTCTTACACAGGTACACCAGGGTTCCATCTCACCTCTTACACAGGCACACCATGGTTCCATCTCACCTCTTACACAGTACACCAGGGTTCCATCTCACCTCTTACACAGGCACACCAGGGTTCCATCTCACCTCTACACAGTACACCAGGTTCCATCTCACCTCTTACACAGGCACACCATGGTTCCATCTCACCTCTTACACAGACACACCAGGGTTCCATCTCACCTCTTACACAGGCACACCAGGGTTCCATCTCACCTCTTACACAGCACACCAGGGTTCCATCTCACCTCTTACACAGGCACACCAGGGTTCCATCTCACCTCTTACACAGACACACCAGGGTTCCATCTCACCTCTTACACAGGCACACCAGGGTTCCATCTCACCTCTTACACAGGCACACCAGGGTTCCATCTCACCTCTTACACAGGCACACCAGGGTTCCATCTCACCTCTTACACAGGCACACCAGGGTTCCATCTCACCTCTTACACAGGCACACCAGGGTTCCATCTCACCTCTTACACAGGCACACCAGGGTTCCATCTCACCTCTTACACAGGTACACCAGGGTTCCATCTCACCTCCTACACAGGCACACCATGGTTCCATTTCACCTCTTACACAGACACTCCAGGGTTCCATCTCACCTCTTACACAGGCACACCAGGGTTCCATCTCACCTCCTACACAGTACACCATGGTTCCATCTCACCTCTTACACAGGCACACCAGGGTTCCATCTCACCTCTTACACAGGCACACCAGGGTTCCATCTCACCTCTTACACAGACACACCAGGGTTCCATCTCACCTCTTACACAGACACACCAGGGTTCCATCTCACCTCTTACACAGTACACCAGGGTTCCATCTCACCTCTTACACAGGTACACCATGGTTCCATCTCACCTCATACACTGCACACCATGGTTCCATCCCACCTCTTATACAGGCACACCAGGGATCCCTCTCACCTCCTACACAGTACACCAGGGTTCCATCTCACCTCTTACACAGGCACACCAGGGTTCCATCTCACCTCTACACAGGCATACCAGGTTCTCATCTCACCTCTTACACAGGTACACCAGGGTTCCATCTCACCTCTTACACAGACACACCAGGGTTCCATCTCACCTCTAACACAGGCACACCAGGGTTCCATCTCACCTCTTACACAGGCACACCAGGGTTCCATCTCACCTCTTGCAGAAGTACACCAGGTTCCATCTCACCTCTTACACATGTACACCATGGTTCCATCTCACCTCTTACACAGGCACACCAGGGTTCCATCTCACCTCTCCACAGATTCACCAGGGTTCCATCTCACCTCTTACACAGGTACACCAGGGTTCCATCTCACCTCTTACACAGACACACCAGGGTTCCATCTCACCTCTTACACAGGCACACCAGGGTTCCATCTCACCTCTTACACAGGCACACCAGGGTTCCATCTCACCTCTTACACAGACACACCAGGGTTCCATCTCACCTCTTACACAGGCACACCAGGGTTCCATCTCACCTCTTACACAGGCACACCAGGGTTCCATCTCACCTCTTACACAGTACACCAGGGTTCCATCTCACCTCTTACACAGGCACACCAGGGTTCCATCTCACCTCTTACACAGTACACCAGGTTCCATCTCACCTCTTACACAGGCACACCAGGGTTCCATCTCACCTCTTACACAGGCACACCAGGGTTCCATCTCACCTCCTACACAGGTACATCAAGGTTCCATCTCACCTCCTACACAGGCACACCATGGTTCCATCTCACCTCTTACACAGACACTCCAGGGTTCCATCTCACCTCTTACACAGGCACACCAGGGTTCCATCTCACCTCTTACACAGGCACACCAGGGTTCCATCTCACCTCCTACACAGGTACATCAAGGTTCCATCTCACCTCCTACACAGGCACACCATGGTTCCATTTCACCTCTTACACAGACACTCCAGGGTTCCATCTCACCTCTTACACAGGCACACCAGGGTTCCATCTCACCTCTAACACAGGCACACCAGGGTTCCATCTCACCTCTTACACAGACACACCAGGGTTCCATCTCACCTCTTATACAGACACATCAAGGTTCCATCTCACCTCTTACACAGACACACCAGGGTTCCATCTCACCTCTTACACAGGCACACCAGGGTTCCATCTCACCTCTTACACAGGTACACCAGGGTTCCATCTCACCTCTTACACAGACACACCAGGGTTCCATGTCACCTCTAACACAGGCACACCAGGGTTCCATCTCACCTCTTACACAGTACACCAGGGTTCCATCTCACCTCTTGCACAGGCACACCAGGGTTCCATCTCACCTCTTACACAGGCACACCAGGGTTCCATCTCACCTCTTACACAGACACTCCAGGGTTCCATCTCACCTCTTACACAGGCACACCAGGGTTCCATCTCACCTCTTACACAGGCACTCCAGGGTTCCCTCTCACCTCTTACACATGTACACCATGGTTCCATCTCACCTCTTACACAGACACACCAGGGTTCCATCTCACCTACGCAAGTACACCCTGGGTCCATCTCACCTCTTACACAGGTATACCATGGTTCCATCTCACCTCTTACACAGTACACCATGGTTCCATCCCACCTCTTATACAGGCACACCAGGGATCCATCTCACTCCTACACAGACACACCAGGGTTCCATCTGACCTCTTTCACAGACACACTAGGGTTCCATCTCACCTCTTACACAGACACACCAGGTTTCCATGTCACCTCTAACACAGGCACACCAGGGTTCCATCTCACCTCTTACACAAGTACACCAGGGTTCCAACTCACCTCTTACACAGGCACACCAGGGTTCCATCTCACCTCCTCCACAGATACACCATGGTTCCATCTCACCTCTTACACAGGCACACCAGGGTTCCATCTCACCTCTTACACAGGCACACCAGGGTTTCATCTCACCTCTTACACAGGTACACCATGGTTCCATCTCACCTCTTACACAGACACACCAGGGTTCCATCTCTCCTCTTACACAGGCACACCAGGGTTCCATCTCACCTCCTACACAGGTACAACAGGGTTCCATCTCACCTCATACACAGGTACATCAGGGTTCCATCTCACCTCCTACACAGGCACACCATGGTTCCATTTCACCTCTTACACAGACACTCCAGGGTTCCATCTCTCCTCTTAAACAGGCACACCAGGGTTCCATCTCACCTCCTCCACAGGTACACCATGGTTCCATCTCACCTCTTACAAAGGCACACCAGGGTTCCATCTCACCTCTTACACAGGCACACCAGGGTTCCATCTCACCTCTTACACATGTACACCATGGTTCCATCTCACCTCTTACACAGACACACAAGGGTACCATCTCACCTACGCAAGTACACCCTGGGTCCATCTCACCTCTTACACAGGTATACCATGGTTCCATCTCACCTCTTACACAGTACACCATCGTTCCATCCCACCTCTTATACAGGCACACCAGGGATCCATCTCACTCCTACACAGACACACCAGGGTTCCATCTGACCTCTTACACAGACACACCAGGGTTCCATGTCACCTCTAACACAGGCACACCAGGGTTCCATCTCACCTCTTACACAGGTACACCAGGGTTCCATCTCACCTCTTACACAGACACACCAGGGTTCCATGTCACCTCTAACACAGGCACACCAGGGTTCCATCTCACCTCTTACACAGGCACACCAGGGTTCCATCTCACCTCCTACACAGGTACATCAAGGTTCCATCTCACCTCCTACACAGGCACACCATGGTTCCATCTCACCTCTTACACAGGCACACCAGGGTTCCATCTCACCTCTAAAACAGACACATCAAGGTTCCATCTCACCTCTTACACAGGTACACTAGGGTTTCATCTCACGTCTTACGCAGACACACCAGGGTTCCATCCCACCTCTTACACAGGCACACCAGGGTTCCATCTCACCTCGTACACAGGCACACCAGGGTTCCATCTCACCTCTTACACAAGTACACCAGGGTTCCAACTCACCTCTTACACAGGCACACCAGGGTTCCATCTCACCTCTTACACAGGCACACCAGGGTTCCATCTCACCTCCTACACAGGTACATCAAGGTTCCATCTCACCTCCTACACAGGCACACCAGGGTTCCATCTCACCTCCTACACAAGTACACCAGAAATCCACCTCACCTCTTACAGAGGCACACCAGGGTTCCATCTCACCTCTTACACAGGCTCACCAGGGTTCCATCTCACCTCCTACACAGGTACATCAAGGTTCCACCTCACCTCCTAAACAGGCACACCATGGTTCCATTTCACCTCTTAAACAGACACTCCAGGGTTCCATCTCACCTCTTACACAGGCACACCAGGGTTCCATCTCACCTCTTACACAGGCACACCAGGGTTCCATCTCACCTCCTACACAGGTACATCAAGGTTCCATCTCACCTCCTACAGAGGCACACCATGGTTCCATTTCACCTCTTACACAGACACTCCAGGGTTCCATCTCACCTCTTACACAGGCACACCAGGGTTCCATCTCACCTCTAAAACAGGCACACCAGGGTTCCATCTCACCTCTTACACAGACACACCAGGGTTCCATCTCACCTCTTATACAGACACATCAAGGTTCCATCTCACCTCTTACACAGACACACCAGGGTTCCATCTCACCTCTTACACAGGCACACCAGGGTGCCATCTCACCTCTTACTCAGGTACACCAGGGTTCCATCTCACCTCCTACACAGACACACCAGGGTTCCATGTCACCTGTAACACAGGCACACCAGGGTTCCATCTCACCTCTTACACAAGTACACCAGGGTTCCAACTCACCTCTTGCACAGGCACACCAGGGTTCCATCTCACCTCTTACACAGGCACACCAGGGTTCCATCTCACCTCTTACACAGACACTCCAGGGTTCCATCTCACCTCTTACACAGGCACACCAGGGTTCCATCTCACCTCTTACACAGGCACTCCAGGGTTCCCTCTCACCTCTTACACATGTACATCATGGTTCCATCTCACCTCTTACACAGACACACCAGGGTTCCATCTCACCTACGCATGTACACCATGGTTCCATCTCACCTCTTACACAGGTATACCATGGTTCCATCTCACCTCTTACACAGTACACCATGGTTCCATCCCACCTCTTATACAGGCACACCAGGGATCCATCTCACCTCCTACACAGACACACCAGGGTTCCATCTGACCTCTTTCACAGACACACTAGGGTTCCATCTCACCTCTTACACAGACACACCAGGTTTCCATGTCACCTCTAACACAGGCACACCAGGGTTCCATCTCACCTCTTACACAAGTACACCAGGGTTCCAACTCACCTCTTACACAGGCACACCAGGGTTCCATCTCACCTCCTCCACAGATACACCATGGTTCCATCTCACCTCTTACACAGGCACACCAGGGTTCCATCTCACCTCTTACACAGGCACACCAGGGTTTCATCTCACCTCTTACACAGGTACACCATGGTTCCATCTCACCTCTTACACAGACACACCAGGGTTCCATCTCTCCTCTTACACAGGCACACCAGGGTTCCATCTCACCTCCTACACAGGTACAACAGGGTTCCATCTCACCTCATACACAGGTACATCAGGGTTCCATCTCACCTCCTACACAGGCACACCATGGTTCCATTTCACCTCTTACACAGACACTCCAGGGTTCCATCTCTCCTCTTAAACAGGCACACCAGGGTTCCATCTCACCTCCTCCACAGGTACACCATGGTTCCATCTCACCTCTTACAAAGGCACACCAGGGTTCCATCTCACCTCTTACACAGGCACACCAGGGTTCCATCTCACCTCTTACACATGTACACCATGGTTCCATCTCACCTCTTACACAGACACACAAGGGTACCATCTCACCTACGCAAGTACACCCTGGGTCCATCTCACCTCTTACACAGGTATACCATGGTTCCATCTCACCTCTTACACAGTACACCATCGTTCCATCCCACCTCATATACAGGCACACCAGGGATCCATCTCACTCCTACACAGACACACCAGGGTTCCATCTGACCTCTTACACAGACACACCAGGGTTCCATGTCACCTCTAACACAGGCACACCAGGGTTCCATCTCACCTCTTACACAGGTACACCAGGGTTCCATCTCACCTCTTACACAGACACACCAGGGTTCCATGTCACCTCTAACACAGGCACACCAGGGTTCCATCTCACCTCTTACACAGGCACACCAGGGTTCCATCTCACCTCCTACACAGGTACATCAAGGTTCCATCTCACCTCCTACACAGGCACACCATGGTTCCATCTCACCTCTTACACAGGCACACCAGGGTTCCATCTCACCTCTAAAACAGACACATCAAGGTTCCATCTCACCTCTTACACAGGTACACTAGGGTTTCATCTCACGTCTTACGCAGACACACCAGGGTTCCATCCCACCTCTTACACAGGCACACCAGGGTTCCATCTCACCTCGTACACAGGCACACCAGGGTTCCATCTCACCTCTTACACAAGTACACCAGGGTTCCAACTCACCTCTTACACAGGCACACCAGGGTTCCATCTCACCTCTTACACAGGCACACCAGGGTTCCATCTCACCTCCTACACAGGTACATCAAGGTTCCATCTCACCTCCTACACAGGCACACCAGGGTTCCATCTCACCTCCTACACAAGTACACCAGAAATCCACCTCACCTCTTACAGAGGCACACCAGGGTTCCATCTCACCTCTTACACAGGCTCACCAGGGTTCCATCTCACCTCCTACACAGGTACATCAAGGTTCCACCTCACCTCCTAAACAGGCACACCATGGTTCCATTTCACCTCTTAAACAGACACTCCAGGGTTCCATCTCACCTCTTACACAGGCACACCAGGGTTCCATCTCACCTCTTACACAGGCACACCAGGGTTCCATCTCACCTCCTACACAGGTACATCAAGGTTCCATCTCACCTCCTACAGAGGCACACCATGGTTCCATTTCACCTCTTACACAGACACTCCAGGGTTCCATCTCACCTCTTACACCGGCACACCAGGGTTCCATCTCACCTCTAAAACAGGCACACCGGGGTTCCATCTCACCTCTTACACAGACACACCAGGGTTCCATCTCACCTCTTATACAGACACATCAAGGTTCCATCTCACCTCTTACACAGACACACCAGGGTTCCATCTCACCTCTTACACAGGCACACCAGGGTGCCATCTCACCTCTTACTCAGGTACACCAGGGTTCAATCTCACCTCCTACACAGACACACCAGGGTTCCATGTCACCTGTAACACAGGCACACCAGGGTTCCATCTCACCTCTTACACAAGTACACCAGGGTTCCAACTCACCTCTTGCACAGGCACACCAGGGTTCCATCTCACCTCTTACACAGGCACACCAGGGTTCCATCTCACCTCTTACTCAGACACTCCAGGGTTCCATCTCACCTCTTACACAGGCACACCAGGGTTCCATCTCACCTCTTACACAGGCACTCCAGGGTTCCCTCTCACCTCTTACACATGTACATCATGGTTCCATCTCACCTCTTACACAGACACACCAGGGTTCCATCTCACCTACGCAAGTACACCCTGGGTCCATCTCACCTCTTACACAGGTATACCATGGTTCCATCTCACCTCTTACACAGTACACCATGGTTCCATCCCACCTCTTATACAGGCACACCAGGGATCCATCTCACTCCTACACAGACACACCAGGGTTCCATCTCACCTCTTTCACAGACACACTAGGGTTCCATCTCACCTCTTACACAGACACACCAGGTTCCATCTCACCTCTTACACAGGCACACCAGGGTTCCATCTCACCTCTTACACAAGTACACCAGGGTTCCAACTCACCTCTTACACAGGCACACCAGGGTTCCATCTCACCTCCTCCACAGATACACCATGGTTCCATCTCACCTCTTACACAGGCACACCAGGGTTCCATCTCACCTCTTACACAGGCACACCAGGGTTTCATCTCACCTCTTACACAGGTACACCATGGTTCCATCTCACCTCTTACACAGACACACCAGGGTTCCATCTCTCCTCTTACACAGGCACACCAGGTTCCATCTCACCTCCTACACAGGTACAACAGGGTTCCATCTCACCTCATACACAGGTACATCAGGGTTCCATCTCACCTCCTACACAGGCACACCATGGTTCCATTTCACCTCTTACACAGACACTCCAGGGTTCCATCTCTCCTCTTACACAGGCACACCAGGGTTCCATCTCACCTCCTCCACAGGTACACCATGGTTCCATCTCACCTCTTACACAGGCACACCAGGGTTCCATCTCACCTCTTACACAGGCACACCAGGGTTCCATCTCACCTCTTACACATGTACACCATGGTTCCATCTCACCTCTTACACAGACACACAAGGGTTCCATCTCACCTACGCAAGTACACCCTGGGTCCATCTCACCTCTTACACAGGTATACCATGGTTCCATCTCACCTCTTACACAGTACACCATCGTTCCATCCCACCTCTTATACAGGCACACCAGGGATCCATCTCACTCCTACACAGACACACCAGGGTTCCATCTGACCTCTTACACAGACACACCAGGGTTCCATGTCACCTCTAACACAGGCACACCAGGGTTCCATCTCACCTCTTACACAGGTACACCAGGGTTCCATCTCACCTCTTACACAGACACACCAGGGTTCCATGTCACCTCTAACACAGGCACACCAGGGTTCCATCTCACCTCTTACACAGGCACACCAGGGTTCCATCTCACCTCCTACACAGGTACATCAAGGTTCCATCTCACCTCCTACACAGGCACACCATGGTTCCATCTCACCTCTTACACAGGCACACCAGGGTTCCATCTCACCTCTAAAACAGACACATCAAGGTTCCATCTCACCTCTTACACAGGTACACTAGGGTTTCATCTCACGTCTTACGCAGACACACCAGGGTTCCATCCCACCTCTTACACAGGCACACCAGGGTTCCATCTCACCTCGTACACAGGCACACCAGGGTTCCATCTCACCTCTTACACAAGTACACCAGGGTTCCAACTCACCTCTTACACAGGCACACCAGGGTTCCATCTCACCTCTTACACAGGCACACCAGGGTTCCATCTCACCTCCTACACAGGTACATCAAGGTTCCATCTCACCTCCTACACAGGCACACCAGGGTTCCATCTCACCTCCTACACAAGTACACCAGGATCCATCTCACCTCTTACACAGGCACACCAGGTTTCCATCTCACCTCTTACACAGGCACACCAGGGTTCCATCTCACCTCCTACACAGGTACATCAAGGTTCCACCTCACCTCCTAAACAGGCACACCATGGTTCCATTTCACCTCTTACACAGACACTCCAGGGTTCCATCTCACCTCTTACACAGGCACACCAGGGTTCCATCTCACCTCTTACACAGGCACACCAGGGTTCCATCTCACCTCCTACACAGGTACATCAAGGTTCCATCTCACCTCCTACAGAGGCACACCATGGTTCCATTTCACCTCTTACACAGACACTCCAGGGTTCCATCTCACCTCTTACACAGGCACACCAGGGTTCCATCTCACCTCTAAAACAGGCACACCGGGGTTCCATCTCACCTCTTACACAGACACACCAGGGTTCCATCTCACCTCTTATACAGACACATCAAGGTTCCATCTCACCTCTTACACAGACACACCAGGGTTCCATCTCACCTCTTACACAGGCACACCAGGGTTCCATCTCACCTCTTACACAGGTACACCAGGGTTCAATCTCACCTCTTACACAGACACACCAGGGTTCCATGTCACCTGTAACACAGGCACACCAGGGTTCCATCTCACCTCTTACACAAGTACACCAGGGTTCCAACTCACCTCTTGCACAGGCACACCAGGGTTCCATCTCACCTCTTACACAGGCACACCAGGGTTCCATCTCACCTCTTACACAGACACTCCAGGGTTCCATCTCACCTCTTACACAGGCACACCAGGGTTCCATCTCACCTCTTACACAGGCACTCCAGGGTTCCCTCTCACCTCTTACACATGTACATCATGGTTCCATCTCACCTCTTACACAGACACACCAGGGTTCCATCTCACCTACGCAAGTACACCCTGGTCCATCTCACCTCTTACACAGGTATACCATGGTTCCATCTCACCTCTTACACAGTACACCATGGTTCCATCCCACCTCTTATACAGGCACACCAGGGATCCATCTCACTCCTACACAGACACACCAGGGTTCCATCTGACCTCTTACACAGACACACTAAGGTTCCATCTCACCTCTTACACAGACACACCAGGTTTCCATCTCACCTCTACACAGGCACACCAGGGTTCCATCTCACCTCTTACACAGTACACCAGGGTTCCATCTCACCTCTTACACAGGCACACCAGGGTTCCATCTCACCTCCTCCACAGATACACCATGGTTCCATCTCACCTCTTACACAGGCACACCAGGGTTCCATCTCACCTCTTACACAGGCACACCAGGGTTTCATCTCACCTCTTACACAGGTACACCATGGTTCCATCTCACCTCTTACACAGACACACCAGGGTTCCATCTCTCCTCTTACACAGGCACACCAGGGTTCCATCTCACCTCCTACACAGGTACAACAGGGTTCCATCTCACCTCTACACAGGTACATCAGGGTTCCATCTCACCTCCTACACAGGCACACCATGGTTCCATTTCACCTCTTACACAGACACTCCAGGGTTCCATCTCTCCTCTTAAACAGGCACACCAGGGTTCCATCTCACCTCCTCCACAGGTACACCATGGTTCCATCTCACCTCTTACAAAGGCACACCAGGGTTCCATCTCACCTCTTACACAGGCACACCAGGGTTCCATCTCACCTCTTACACATGTACACCATGGTTCCATCTCACCTCTTACACAGACACACCAGGGTTCCATCTCACCTACGCAAGTACACCCTGGGTCCATCTCACCTCTTACACAGGTATACCATGGTTCCATCTCACCTCTTACACAGTACACCATCGTTCCATCCCACCTCTTATACAGGCACACCAGGGATCCATCTCACTCCTACACAGACACACCAGGGTTCCATCTGACCTCTTACACAGACACACCAGGGTTCCATGTCACCTCTAACACAGGCACACCAGGGTTCCATCTCACCTCTTACACAGGTACACCAGGGTTCCATCTCACCTCTTACACAGACACACCAGGGTTCCATGTCACCTCTAACACAGGCACACCAGGGTTCCATCTCACCTCTTACACAGGCACACCAGGGTTCCATCTCACCTCCTACACAGGTACATCAAGGTTCCATCTCACCTCCTACACAGGCACACCATGGTTCCATCTCACCTCTTACACAGGCACACCAGGGTTCCATCTCACCTCTAAAACAGACACATCAAGGTTCCATCTCACCTCTTACACAGGTACACTAGGGTTTCATCTCACGTCTTACGCAGACACACCAGGGTTCCATCCCACCTCTTACACAGGCACACCAGGGTTCCATCTCACCTCTTACACAGGCACACCAGGGTTCCATCTCACCTCTTACACAAGTACACCAGGGTTCCAACTCACCTCTTACACAGGCACACCAGGGTTCCATCTCACCTCTTACACAGGCACACCAGGGTTCCATCTCACCTCCTACACAGGTACATCAAGGTTCCATCTCACCTCCTACACAGGCACACCAGGGTTCCATCTCACCTCCTACACAAGTACACCAGAAATCCAACTCACCTCTTACAGAGGCACACCAGGGTTCCATCTCACCTCTTACACAGGCACACCAGGGTTCCATCTCACCTCCTACACAGGTACATCAAGGTTCCACCTCACCTCCTAAACAGGCACACCATGGTTCCATTTCACCTCTTACACAGACACTCCAGGGTTCCATCTCACCTCTTACACAGGCACACCAGGGTTCCATCTCACCTCTTACACAGGCACACCAGGGTTCCATCTCACCTCCTACACAGGTACATCAAGGTTCCATCTCACCTCCTACAGAGGCACACCATGGTTCCATTTCACCTCTTACACAGACACTCCAGGGTTCCATCTCACCTCTTACACAGGCACACCAGGGTTCCATCTCACCTCTAAAACAGGCACACCGGGGTTCCATCTCACCTCTTACACAGACACACCAGGGTTCCATCTCACCTCTTATACAGACACATCAAGGTTCCATCTCACCTCTTACACAGACACACCAGGGTTCCATCTCACCTCTTACACAGGCACACCAGGGTTCCATCTCACCTCTTACACAGGTACACCAGGGTTCCATCTCACCTCTTACACAGACACACCAGGGTTCCATGTCACCTGTAACACAGGCACACCAGGGTTCCATCTCACCTCTTACACAAGTACACCAGGGTTCCAACTCACCTCTTGCACAGGCACACCAGGGTTCCATCTCACCTCTTACACAGGCACACCAGGGTTCCATCTCACCTCCTACACAGGTACAACAGGGTTCCATCTCACCTCCTACACAGGTACATCAGGGTTCCATCTCACCTCCTACACAGGCACACCGTTGTTCCATTTCACCTCTTACACAGACACTCCAGGGTTCCATCTCACCTCTTACACAGGCACACCATGGTTCCATCTCACATCCTCCACAGGTACACCATGGTTCCATCTCACCTCTTACACAGGCACACCAGGGTTCCATCTCACCTCTTACACAGGCACTCCAGGGTTCCCTCTCACCTCTTACACATGTACACCATGGTTCCATCTCACCTCTTACACAGACACACCAGGGTTCCATCTCACCTACGCAAGTACACCCTGGGTCCATCTCACCTCTTACACAGGTATACCATGGTTCCATCTCACCTCTTACACAGTACACCATGGTTCCATCCCACCTCTTATACAGGCACACCAGGGATCCATCTCACTCCTACACAGACACACCAGGGTTCCATCTGACCTCTTACACAGACACACTAAGGTTCCATCTCACGTCTTACACAGACACACCATGGTTTCATCTCACCTCTTACACAGGTACACCAGGGTTCCATCTCACCTCTTACACAGACACACCAGGGTTCCATGTCACCTCTAACACAGGCACACCAGGGTTCCATCTCACCTCCTACACAAGTACACCAGGGTTCCAACTCACCTCTTACACAGGCACACCAGGGTTCCATCTCACCTCCTCCACAGATACACCATGGTTCCATCTCACCTCTTACACAGGCACACCAGGGTTCCATCTCACCTCTTACACAGGCACACCAGGGTTTCATCTCACCTCTTACACAGGTACACCATGGTTCCATCTCACCTCTTACACAGACACACCAGGGTTCTATCTCACCTACGCAAGTACACACTGGGTCCATCTCACCTCCTACACAGGTATACCATGGTTCCATCTCACCTCTTACACAGTACACCATGGTTCCATCCCACCTCTTATACAGGCACACCAGGGATCCATCTCACCTCTTACACAGACACACCAGGGTTCCACCTCACCTCTAACACAGACACACTAAGGTTCCATCTCACGTCTTACACAGACACACCATGGTTTCATCTCACCTCTTACACAGGTACACCAGGGTTCCATCTCACCTCTTACACAGACACACCAGGGTTCCATGTCACCTCTTACACAGGCACACCAGGGTTCCATCTCACCTCTTACACAAGTACACTAGGGTTCCATCTCACCTCTTACACAGGCACACCAGGGTTCCATCTCACCTCTTACACAGGCACACCAGGGTTCCATCTCACCTCTTACACAGGTACATCAGGGTTCCATCTCACCTCCTACACAGGCACACCATGGTTCCATTTCACCTCCTACACAGACACTCCAGGGTTCCATCTCACCTCTTACACAGGCACACCAGGGTTCCATCTCACCTCCTCCACAGGTACACCATGGTTCCATCTCACCTCTTACACAGGCACACCAGGGTTCCATCTCACCTCTTACACAGTCACACCAGGGTTCCATCTCACCTCTTACACAGACACACCAGGGTTCCATCTCACCTCTTGCACAGACACCAGGGTTCCATCTCACCTCTACACAGACACCATGGTTCCATCTCACCTCTTACACAGGTACACCAGGGTTCCATCTCACCTCTTACACAGACACACCAGGGTTCCATCTCACCTCCTACACAGGTACACCAGGGTTCCATCTCACCTCTTATACAGACACATCAAGGTTCCATCTCACCTCTTACACAGGTACACTATTGTTCCATCTCACGTGTTTCACAGACTCACCACGGTTCCATCTCACCTCTTCAACAGACACATCAAGGTTCCATCTCACCTCTTACACAGGCACATCAAGGTTCCATCTCACCTCTTATACAGACACATCAAGGTTCCATCTCACCTCTTACACAGACACACCAGGGTTCCATCTCACCTCTTACACAGGCACATCAGGGTTCCATCTCACCTCTTACACAGGCACTCCAGGGTTCCATCTCACCTCTTACACAGGCACACCAGGGTTCCATCTCACCTCCTCCACAGGTACACCATGGTTCCATCTCACCTCTTACACAGACACACCAGGGTTCCATCTCACCTCTTACACAGGCACACCAGGGTTCCATCTCACCTCCTCCACAGGTACACCATGGTTCCATCTCACCTCTTACACAGGTACACCATGGTTCCATCTCACCTCTTACACAGGCACACCATGGTTCCATCTCACCTCTTACACAGGCACACCAGGGTTCCATCTCACCTCTTACACAGGTGCACCAGGGTTCCATCTCACCTCTTACACAGGCACAACAGGGTTCCATCTCACCTCTTACACAGGTGGACCAGGGTTCCATCTCACCTCTTACACAGGTACACCTTGGTTCCATCTCACCTCTTACACAGGTACACCATGGTTCCATCTCATATCTTACACAGACACACCAGGATTCCATCTCACCTCTTACACAGACACACGAGGGTTCCATCTCACCTCTTACACAGACACACCAGGGTTCCATCTCACCTCTTACACAGGCACACCAGGGTTCCATCTCACCTCTTACACAGGTACACCAGGGTTCCATCTCACGTCTTACACAGACACACCTGGGTTCCATCACACCTCTTACACAGACACACCAGGGTTCCATCTCACCTCTTATACAGACACATCAAGGTTCCATCTCACCTCTTACACAGGTACACTAGGGTTCCATCTCACGTCTTTCACAGACTCACAAGGGTTCCATCTCACCTCTTAAACAGACACATCAAGGTTCCATCTCACCTCTTACACAGACACACGAGGGTTCCATCTCACCTCTTATACAGACACATCAAGGTTCCATCTTACGTCTTACACAGACACACCAGGGTTCCATCTCACGTATTTAACAGGCACACCAGGGTTCTATCTCACCTCTTACACAGGTATACCAGGGTTAAATCTCACCTCTTACACAGGCACACCAGGGTTCCATCTCACCTCCTACACAGGTACACCATGGTTCCCTCTCACATCTAACACAGGTACACGAGGGTTCCATCTCACGTCTTACATATACACACCAGGGTTCCATCTCACCTCTTACACAGGTACACTAGGGTTCCATCTCACGTGTTACACAGACACACGAGGGTTCCATCTCACCTCTTACACAGGCACACCAGGGTTCCATCTCACCTCTTACACAGGTACACCATGGTTCCATCTCACCTCTTACACAGGTACACCAGGGTTCCATCTCACCTACACAGGTACACCATGGTTCCATCTCACCTCTTACACAGGTACACCAGGGTTCCATCTCACCTCTTACACAGGTACACCATGGTTCCATCTCACCTCTTACACAGGTACACCAGCGTTCCATCTCACTCTTACACAGGCACACCAGGTTCCATCTCACCTCTTACACAGGTACACCAGGGTTCCATCTCACCTCTTACACAGACACACCAGGGTTCCATCTCACCTCTTACACAGACACACCAGGTTTCCATCTCACCTCTTACACAGACACATCAGGTTCCATCTCACCTCTTCACAGGTACACCAGGGTTCCCTCTCACCTCTTACACAGCCACACGAGTGTTCCATCTCTCCTCTTACACAGGCACACCAGGGTTCCATCTCACCTCTTGCACAGGTATACAAGGGTTCCATCTCACCTCCTACACAGGTACACCAGGGTTCCATCTCACCTCTTACACAGGCACACCATGGTTCCATCTCACCTCTTACACAGGTACACCAGGGTTCCATCTCACCTCTTACACAGACACACCAGGGTTCCATCTCACCTCTTACACAGACACACCAGGTTTCCATCTCACCTCTTATACAGACACATCAAGGTTCCATCTCACCTCTTACACAGGTACACTAGGGTTCCATCTCACCTCTTACACAGACACACCAGGGTTCCATCTCACCTCTTACACAGGCACACCAGGGTTCCATCTCACCTCTTACACAGGTACACTAGGGTTCC
Organism: Homarus gammarus; assembly: GCA_958450375.1. Lineage (NCBI taxonomy): Eukaryota > Metazoa > Arthropoda > Malacostraca > Decapoda > Nephropidae > Homarus > Homarus gammarus. The sequence continues at coordinate 19,298 of CAUDMG010000039.1, forward strand.
ATCTCACCTCTTACACAGACACACCAGGGTTCCATCTCACCTCTTAAACAGACACAACAAGGTTCCATCTCACCTCTTACACAGACACACCAGGGTTCCATCTCACCTCTTACACAGGCACACCAGGGTTCCATCTCACCTCTTACACAGGTACACCAGGGTTCCATCTCACCTCTTACACAGGTACACCATGGTTCCATCTCACCTCTTACACAGGTACACCATGGTTCCATCTCACCTCTTACACAGACACACCAGGGTTCCATCTCACCTCTTACACAGACACACAGGGTTCCATCTCACCTCTTACACAGACACACCAGGGTTCCATCTCACCTCTTATACAGACACATCAAGGTTCCATCTCACCTCTTACACAGGTACACTAGGGTTCCATCTTACGTCTTGCACAGACACACCAAGGTTCCATCTCACCTATTAAACAGGCACACCAGGGTTCCATCTCACCTCTTACACATGTACACCAGGGTTCCATCTCACCTCTTACACAGACACACCAGGGTTCCATCTCACCTCTTACACAGACACACCAGGGTTCCATCTCACCTCTTATACAGACACATCAAGGTTCCATCTCACCTCTTACACAGGTACACTAGGGTTCCATCTCACGTCTTTCACAGACTCACCAGAGTTCCATCTCACCTCTTAAACAGACACATCAAGGTTCCATCTCACCTCTTACACAGACACGCCAGGGTTCCATCTCACCTCTAACACAGGCACAACAGGGTTCCATCTCACCTCTTACACAGACACACCAGGGTTCCATCTCACCTCTTATACAGACACATCACGGTTCCATCTCACCTCTTACACAGACACACCAGGGTTCCATCTCACCTCTTACACAGGCACACCAGGGTTCCATCTCACCTCTTACACAGGTACACCAGGGTTCCATCTCACCTCTTACACAGACACACCAGGGTTCCATGTCACCTCTTACACAGGCACACCAGGGTTCCATCTCACCTCTTACACAAGTACACCAGGGTTCCAACTCACCTCTTACACAGGCACACCAGGGTTCCATCTCACCTCTTACACAGGCACACCAGGGTTCCATCTCACCTCCTACACAGGTACAACAGGGTTCCATCTCACCTCCTACACAGGTACATCAGGGTTCCATCTCACCTCCTACACAGGCACACCATGGTTCCATTTCACCTCTTACACAGACACTCCAGGGTTCCATCTCACCTCTTACACAGGCACACCAGGGTTCCATCTCACATCCTCCACAGGTACACCATGGTTCCATCTCACCTCTTACACAGGCACACCAGGGTTCCATCTCACCTCTTACACAGGCACTCCAGGGTTCCATCTCACCTCTTACACATGTACACCATGGTTCCATCTCACCTCTTACACAGACACACCAGGGTTCCATCTCACCTACGCAAGTACACCCTGGGTCCATCTCACCTCTTACACAGGTATACCATGGTTCCATCTCACCTCTTACACAAGTACACCAGGGTTCCAACTCACCTCTTGCACAGGCACACCAGGGTTCCATCTCACCTCTTACACAGGCACACCAGGGTTCCATCTCACCTCCTACACAGGTACAACAGGGTTCCATCTCACCTCCTACACAGATACATCAGGGTTCCATCTCACCTCCTACACAGGCACACCATGGTTCCATTTCACCTCTTACACAGACACTCCAGGGTTCCATCTCACCTCTTACACAGGCACACCAGGGTTCCATCTCACCTCTTACACAGTACACCATGGTTCCATCTCACCTCTTACACAGGCACACCAGGGTTCCATCTCACCTCTTACACAGGCACACCAGGGTTCCATCTCACCTCTTACACAGTCACACCAGGGTTCCATCTCACCTCTTACACAGACACACCAGGGTTCCATCTCACCTACCAGTACACCAGGGTCCATCTCACCTCTTACACAGGTACACCAGGTTCCATCTCACCTCTTACACAGCACACCATCGTTCCATCTCACCTCTTACACAGGCACACCAGGGTTCCATCTCACCTCCTACACAGACACACCAGGGTTCCATCTCACCTCTTACACAGGTACACCAGGGTTCCATCTCACCTCTTACACAGACACACCAGGGTTCCATCTCACCTCTTACACAGGCACACCAGGGTTCCATCTCACCTCTTACACAGGTACACCAGGGTTCCATCTCACCTCTTACACAGACACACCAGGGTTCCATCTCACCTCTTACACAGGCACACCAGGGTTCCATCTCACCTCTAACACAGGCACACCAGAGTTCCATCTCACCTCCTACACAGGTACACCAGGTTCCATCTCACCTCTTACACAGGCACACCAGGGTTCCATCTCACCTCTTACACAGACACACCAGGGTTCCATCTCACCTCTTACACAGGCACACCAGGGTTCCATCTCACCTCTTACACAGACACATGAGGGTTCCATCTCACCTCTTACACAGGTACACTAGGGTTCCATCTCACGTCTTACACAGACACACCAGGGTTCCATCTCACCTCTTACACAGGCACACCAGGGTTCCATCTCACCTCTTACACAGGTACACCAGGGTTCCATCTCACCTCTTACACAGGCACACCAGGGTTCCATCTCACCTCTTACACAGGTACACCAGGGTTCCATCTCACCTCTTACACAGACACATCAAGGTTCCATCTCACCTCTTACACAGGTACACCATTGTTCCAACTCACCTCTTACACAGACACCAGGTTCCATCTCACCTCTTACACAGACACTCAGGTTCCATCTTACCTCTTAAACAGACACATCAAGGTTCCATCTCACCTCTTAAACAGACACACCATGGTTCCATCTCACCTCTTACACAGACACACCAGGGTTCCATCTCACCTCTTACACAGGCACACCAGGGTTCCATCTCACCTCTTACACAGGTACACCAGGGTTCCATCTCACCTCTTACACAGACACACCAGGGTTCCATCTCACCTCTTACACAGGCACACCAGGGTTCCATCTCACCTCTTACACAGGCACACCAGGGTTCCATCTCACCTCCTACACAGGTACATCAGGTTCCATCTCACCTCCTACACAGGCACACCATGGTTCCATTTCACCTCTTACACAGACACTCCAGGGTTCCATCTCACCTCTTACACAGGCACACCAGGGTTCCATCTCACCTCTAAAACAGACACATCAAGGTTCCATCTCACCTCTTACACAGGTACACTAGGGTTCCATCTCACGTCTTACACAGACACACCAGGGTTCCATCTCACCTCTTACACAGGCACACCAGGGTTCCATCTCACCTCTTACACAGGCACACCAGGGTTCCATCTCACCTCTTACACAAGTACACCAGGGTTCCAACTCACCTCTTACACAGGCACACCAGGGTTCCATCTCACCTCTTACACAGGCACACCAGGGTTCCATCTCACCTCCTACACAGGTACATCAAGGTTCCATCTCACCTCCTACACAGGCACACCATGGTTCCATCTCACCTCTTACACAGACACTCCAGGGTTCCATCTCACCTCTTACACAGGCACACCAGGGTTCCATCTCACCTCTTACACAGGCACACCAGGGTTCCATCTCACCTCCTACACAGGTACATCAGGGTTCCATCTCACCTCCTACACAGGCACACCATGGTTCCATTCACCTCTTACACAGACACTCCAGGGTTCCATCTCACCTCTTACACAGGCACACCAGGGTTCCATCTCACCTCTTACACAGGCACACCAGGGTTCCATCTCACCTCTTACACAGACACACCAGGGTTCCATCTCACCTCTTACACAGACACACCATGGTTCCATCTCACCTCTTACACAGACACACCAGGGTTCCATCTCACCTCTTACACAGGCACACCAGGGTTCCATCTCACCTCTTACACAGACACACCAGGGTTCCATCTCACCTCTTACACAGGCACACCAGGGTTCCATCTCACCTCTACACAGTCACACCAGGGTTCCATCTCACCTCTTACACAGGCACACCAGGGTTCCATCTCACCTCTTACACAGGCACACCAGGGTTCCATCTCACCTCTTACACAGGTACACCAGGGTTCCATCTCACCTCTACACAGGTACACCAGGGTTCCATCTCACCTCCTACACAGGCACACCAGGTTCCATCTCCGCTCTTACACAGACACTCAGGGTTCCATCTCACCTCTTACACAGGCACACCATGGTTCCATCTCACCTCCTACACAGGTACACCATGGTTCCATCTCACCTCTTACACAGGCACACCAGGGTTCCATCTCACCTCTTACACAGGCACACCAGGGTTCCATCTCACCTCTTACACAGTACACCATGGTTCCATCTCACCTCTTACACAGACACACCAGGGTTCCATCTCACCTACGCAGTACACCCTGGGTCCATCTCACCTCTTACACAGGTATACCATGGTTCCATCTCACCTCTTACACAGTACACCATGGTTCCATCTCACCTCTTATACAGGCACACCAGGGTTCCATCTCACTCCTACACAGACACACCAGGGTTCCATCTGACCTCTTACACAGACACACTAAGGTTCCATCTCACGTCTTACACAGACACACCATGGTTTCATCTCACCTCTTACACAGGTACACCAGGGTTCCATCTCACCTCTTACACAGACACACCAGGGTTCCATCTCACCTCTAACACAGGCACACCAGGGTTCCATCTCACCTCTTACACAGTCACACCAGGGTTCCATCTCACCTCTTACACAGGCACACCAGGGTTCCATCTCACCTCTTACACAGGTACACCATGGTTCCATCTCACCTCTTACACAGGCACACCAGGGTTCCATCTCACCTCTTACACAGGCACACCAGGGTTCCATCTCACCTCTTACACAGGTACACCATGGTTCCATCTCACCTCTTACACAGACACACCAGGGTTCCATCTCACCTACCAGTACACAGGTTCCATCTCACCTCTTACACAGGACACCAGGTTCCATCTCACCTCTTACACAGACACCAGGGTTCCATCTCACCTCTTACACAGGCACACCAGGGTTCCATCTCACCTCTTACACAGACACACCAGGGTTCCATCTCACCTCTTACACAGTAACACAAGGGTTCCATCTCACCTCTTACACAGGCACACCAGGGTTCCATCTCACCTCTTACACAGGCACACCAGGGTTCCATCTCACCTCTTACACAGGTACACCAGGGTTCCATCTCACCTCTTACACAGGCACACCATGGTTCCATCTCACCTCTTACACAGACACAGCAGGGTTCCATCTCACCTCTAACACAGCACACCAGGGTTCCATCTCACCTCTTACACAGTCACACCAGGGTTCCATCTCACCTCTTACACAGACACACCAGGGTTCCATCTCACCTCTTACACAGACACACCAGGGTTCCATCTCACCTCTTACACAGACACACCAGGGTTCCATCTCACCTCTTACACAGGTACACCAGGGTTCCATCTCACCTCTTACACAGGCACACCAGGTTCCATCTCACCTCTTACACAGGCACACCAGGGTTCCATCTCACCTCTTACACAAGTACACCAGGGTTCCATCTCACCTCTTACACAGGCACACCAGGGTTCCATCTCACCTCTTACACAGACACCAGGTTCCATCTCACCTCTTACACAGACACCAGGTTCCATCTCACCTCTTACACAGGCACACCAGGGTTCCATCTCACCTCTTACACAGACACACCAGGGTTCCATCTCACCTCTTACACAGACACCAGGTTCCATCTCACCTCTTATACAGACACACCAGGGTTCCATCTCACCTCTTACACAGGCACACCAGGGTTCCATCTCACCTCTTACACAGTACACCAGGGTTCCATCTCACCTCTTACACAGGCACACCAGGGTTCCATCTCACCTCTTACACAGGTACAACAGCCTTCCATCTCACCTCTTACACAGGTACACCAGGTTCGATCTCACCTCTTACACAGGTACACGATGGTTCAATCTAACCTCTTACACAGGAACACCAGTGTTCCATCTAACCTCTTACACAGTTACACCTTGGTTCCATCTCACCTCTTACACAGACACGACAGGGTTCCATCTCACCTCTTACACAGTACACCAGGTTCCATCTCACCTCTTACACAGGACACCAGGGTTCCATCTCACCTCTTACACAGACACCATGGTTCCATCTCACCTCTTACACAGACACACCAGGGTTCCATCTCACCTCTTACACAGGTACACCAGGGTTCCATCTCACCTCTTACACAGACACACCAGGGTTCCATCTCACCTCTTACACAGGCACACCAGGGTTCCATCTCACCTCTTACACAGGTACACCAGGGTTCCATCTCACCTCTTACACAGGCACACCAGGGTTCCATCTCACCTCTTACACAGGCACACCAGGGTTCCATCTCACCTCTTACACAGTACACCAGGTTCCATCTCACCTCTTACACAGGCACACCAGGTTCCATCTCACCTCTTACACAGACACACCAGGGTTCCATCTCACCTCTTACACAGCACCAGGTTCCATCTCACCTCTACACAGACACCAGGTTCCATCTCACCTCTTACACAGGCACACCAGGGTTCCATCTCACCTCTTACACAGGCACACCAGGGTTCCATCTCACCTCTTACACAGTACACCAGGGTTCCATCTCACCTCTTACACAGCACACCAGGGTTCCATCTCACCTCTTACACATGTACACCTTGGTTCCATCTCACCTCTTACACAGACACACCAGGGTTCCATCTCACCTCTTACACAGGCACACCAGGGTTCCATCTCACCTCTTACACAGGCACACCAGGGTTCCATCTCACCTCTAACAGTACACCAGGTTCCATCTCACCTCTTACACAGGCACACCAGGGTTCTATCTCACCTCTTACACAGGCACACCAGGGTTCCATCTCACCTCTTACACAGGTACACCAGGTTCCATCTCACCTCTTACACAGGCACACCAGGGTTCCATCTCACCTCTTACACAGGTACACCAGGGTTCCATCTCACCTCTTACACAGACACACCAGGGTTCCATCTCACCTCTTACACAGGCACACCAGGGTTCCATCTCACCTCTTACACAGGTACACCAGGGTTCCATCTCACCTCTTACACAGACACACCAGGGTTCCATCTCACCTCTTACACAGGCACACCAGGGTTCCATCTCACCTCTTACACAGGCACACCAGGGTTCCATCTCACCTCTTACACAGGTACACCAGGGTTCCATCTCACCTCTTACACAGGCACACCTTGGTTCCATCTCACCTCTTACACAGACACACCAGGGTTCCATCTCACCTCTTACACAGACACACCAGGTTCCATCTCACCTCTTACACAGGTACACCAGGTTCCATCTCACCTCTTACACAGACACACCAGGGTTCCATCTCACCTCTTACACAGGCACACCAGGGTTCCATCTCACCTCTTACACAGGCACACCAGGGTTCCATCTCACCTCTTACACAGACACACCAGGGTTCCATCTCACCTCTTACACAGGCACACCAGGGTTCCATCTCACCTCTTACACAGGCACACCAGGGTTCCATCTCACCTCTTACACAGGTACACCAGGTTCCATCTCACCTCTACACAGGCACACCAGGTTCCATCTCACCTCTTACACAACGACACCAGGGTTCCATCTCACCTCTTACACAGGCACACCAGGGTTCCATCTCACCTCTTACACAGACACACCAGGGTTCCATCTCACCTCTTACACAGGTACACCATGGTTCCATCTCACCTCTTACACAGCACACCAGGGTTCCATCTCACCTCTTACACAGCCACATCACGGTTCCATCTCACCTCTTACACAGTATCACTAGGGTTCCATCTCACCTCTTACACAGACACACCAGGGTTCCATCTCACCTCTTACACAGGCACACCAGGGTTCCATCTCACCTCATACACAGGTACACCAGGGTTCCATCTCACCTCTTACACAGGCACACCAGGGTTCCATCTCACCTCTTACACAGGCACACCAGGGTTCCATCTCACCTCTTACACAGGCACACCAGGGTTCCATCTCACCTCTTACACAGGTACACCATGGTTCCATCTCACCTCTTACACAGGCACACCAGGGTTCCATCTCACCTCTTACACAGGTACACCAGGGTTCCATCTCACCTCTTACACAGGCACACCAGGGTTCCATCTCACCTCTTACACAGGTACACCATGGTTCCATCTCACCTCTTACACAGACACACCAGGGTTCCATCTCACCTCTTACACAGGCACACCAGGGTTCCATCTCACCTCTAACACAGACACATCAAGGTTCCATCTCACCTCTTACACAGGTACACCAGGGTTCCATCTCACCTCTTACACAGACACACCAGGGTTCCATCTCACCTCTTACACAGGCACACCAGGGTTCCATCTCACCTCTTACACAGGCACACCAGGGTTCCATCTCACCTCTTACACAGGTACACCAGGGTTCCATCTCACCTCTTACACAGGCACACCAGGGTTCCATCTCACCTCTTACACAGGCACACCAGGTTCCATCTCACCTCCTACACAGGCACACCATGGTTCCATTTCACCTCTTACACAGACACTCCAGGGTTCCATCTCACCTCTTACACAGGCACACCAGGGTTCCATCTCACCTCTTACACAGGCACACCAGGGTTCCATCTCACCTCCTACACAGGTACATCAAGGTTCCATCTCACCTCCTACAGAGGCACACCATGGTTCCATTTCACCTCTTACACAGACACTCCAGGGTTCCATCTCACCTCTTACACAGGCACACCAGGGTTCCATCTCACCTCTAAAACAGGCACACCAGGGTTCCATCTCACCTCTTACACAGACACACCAGGGTTCCATCTCACCTCTTATACAGACACATCAAGGTTCCATCTCACCTCTTACACAGACACACCAGGGTTCCATCTCACCTCTTACACAGGCACACCAGGGTTCCATCTCACCTCTTACACAGGTACACCAGGGTTCAATCTCACCTCTTACACAGACACACCAGGGTTCCATGTCACCTGTAACACAGGCACACCAGGGTTCCATCTCACCTCTTACACAAGTACACCAGGGTTCCAACTCACCTCTTGCACAGGCACACCAGGGTTCCATCTCACCTCTTACACAGGCACACCAGGGTTCCATCTCACCTCCTACACAGGTACAACAGGGTTCCATCTCACCTCCTACACAGGTACATCAGGGTTCCATCTCACCTCCTACACAGGCACACCGTTGTTCCATTTCACCTCTTACACAGACACTCCAGGGTTCCATCTCACCTCTTACACAGGCACACCATGGTTCCATCTCACATCCTCCACAGGTACACCATGGTTCCATCTCACCTCTTACACAGGCACACCAGGGTTCCATCTCACCTCTTACACAGGCACTCCAGGGTTCCCTCTCACCTCTTACACATGTACACCATGGTTCCATCTCACCTCTTACACAGACACACCAGGGTTCCATCTCACCTACGCAAGTACACCCTGGGTCCATCTCACCTCTTACACAGGTATACCATGGTTCCATCTCACCTCTTACACAGTACACCATGGTTCCATCTCACCTCTTACACAGGCACACCAGGGTTCCATCTCACCTCTTACACAGACACACCATGGTTTCATCTCACCTCTTACACAGGTACACCAGGGTTCCATCTCACCTCTTACACAGACACACCAGGGTTCCATGTCACCTCTAACACAGGCACACCAGGGTTCCATCTCACCTCTTACACAGACACACCAGGGTTCCATCTCACCTCTTACACAGGCACACCAGGGTTCCATCTCACCTCCTCCACAGATACACCATGGTTCCATCTCACCTCTTACACAGGCACACCAGGGTTCCATCTCACCTCTTACACAGGCACACCAGGGTTCCATCTCACCTCTTACACAGGTACACCATGGTTCCATCTCACCTCTTACACAGACACACCAGGGTTCTACCTCACCTACGCAAGTACACACTGGGTCCATCTCACCTCTTACACAGGTATACCATGGTTCCATCTCACCTCTTACACAGTACACCATGGTTCCATCCCACCTCTTATACAGGCACACCAGGGATCCATCTCACCTCTTACACAGACACACCAGGGTTCCACCTCACCTCTAACACAGACACACTAAGGTTCCATCTCACGTCTTACACAGACACACCATGGTTTCATCTCACCTCTTACACAGGTACACCAGGGTTCCATCTCACCTCTTACACAGACACACCAGGGTTCTATGTCACCTCTAACACAGGCACACCAGGGTTCCATCTCACCTCTTACACAAGTACACTAGGGTTCCAACTCACCTCTTACACAGGCACACCTGGGCTCCATCTCACCTCTTACACAGGCACACCAGGGTTCCATTTCACCTCCTACACAGGTACATCAGGGTTCCATCTCACCTCCTACACAGGCACACCATGGTTCCATTTCACCTCTTACACAGACACTCCAGGGTTCCATCTCACCTCTTACACAGGCACACCAGGGTTCCATCTCACCTCTTACACAGACACACCAGGGTTCCATCTCACCTCTTACACAGGACACACCACGGTTCCATCTCACCTCTTACACAGACACACCAGGGTTCCATCTCACCTCTAAAACAGACACATCAAGGTTCCATCTCACCTCTTACACAGGTACACTAGGGTTTCATCTCACGTCTTACGCAGACACACCAGGGTTCCATCCCTCCTCTTACACAGGCACACCAGGGTTCCATCTCACCTCTTACACAGGTACACCAGGGTTCCTTCTTACCTCTTACACAGGCATACCAGGGTTTCATCTCACCTCCTACACAGGTACACCAGGGTTCCATCTCACCTCTTATACAGACACATCAAGGTTCCATCTCACCTCTTACACAGGTACACTATTGTTCCATCTCACGTGTTTCACAGACTCACCACGGTTCCATCTCACCTCTTCAACAGACACATCAAGGTTCCATCTTACCTCTTAAACAGACACATCAAGGTTCCATCTCGCCTCTTATACAGACACATCAAGGTTCCATCTCACCTCTTACACAGACACACCAGGGTTCCATCTCACCTATGACACAGGCACATCAGGGTTCCATCTCACCTCTTACACAGGCACTCCAGGGTTCCATCTCACCTCTTACACAGGCACACCAGGGTTCCATCTCACCTCCTCCACAGGTACACCATGGTTCCTTCTAACCTCTTACACAAACACACCAGGGTTCCATATCACGTCTTACACAGGCACACCAGGTTTCCATGTTGTATGTATATTATGTATGCTGGATTATATATTATGTATGTATATTATGTATGTGCTCCATTTATGTATTATTTATTCAGCCTAGCTAGCAGCTTGTGGCAATGTTATTACCATATCCCACATGCTTAATTAATGTGCCTGGCGACGTATGGAAGCTGCTAATGTATCACTTGCCATACGTCGCCTATAGCAGTTGACTAAGGAGCCTAGCCGGGGAGAGTGCTGCTTCCCTTTGTGTACATACTCTTATCCAGTAAACCGAACCTACAAAACTATACAGGTGTTTGTGTTCTCTCCTGTATATAGAACTTATTATTCAGAACCTAACATGGCGCAGTGATCCGATCTTACTGGATAATTACGAGTGATAGTGCAAAGTTTGTGGAAAGCCGGCTATGGACCCCTCGCCTTGGGTCAACTCCCGCGCGTCATCCCTCCTCGAAGAATTTCGCAACTTTGAGCAGTGTCAGTGACAGTGATTTTCTGTGAAGTGTTTAGTGCATTGTGTGTTTCGTGCCATTCATGTGTGACCTTGTTCTAAAGGATTCCCAAGGTATACGGCACGTTCTGGGCATTTGTAAGGAGTAGAGTTCAGTGCACCCGTCTCTGACCGCGTCCTGAGGGTAACTGGACTGACTGGGAGTCGCCGCGCCTCTCCCTCCACCCCCTCACAGCGCCGCCTCCACCCCCCCTCACAGCTCGGGCGAGACGCTCTCACCGCCCGGGACACACCACCACATACATGTACTAACACTCGCTGACCGCGCGGCTTCTTTATATATATTTTATATATATAACCTACTTATCTGTGTATTTAATTAATTTTTTGTCTGAAATCTTGTTGATACGACGGGCTGACCGGTCAACACTGATTTAAGACATAGTACACAGATGAAGTAGTTATGTCTCACGCCTTACGTAGCCGTGGACCCAGCGTCTGGATGAGTCAGGCGGGTGATAGCCCCGCAGAGATGGATGACCAGGCCGGCCACGACGCTCCAGCCCCCACATCGCGCAGTCCCTCACCTCAATATTCAGCGTTGTCTCCAGAGATAATTGCTTTACTGAAGTTTATGAGAGATGAGAAACGCGAGGATGAAGCTCACAGACGTTTGGCGGATGAGCACAGAAGGCAAGCAGAGGCAGAACGAGACAACCAACGGAGATTGGAAGACAGTGAACGGTTTGAAGCCTTGATATCTCGCCTCACTGTTAACCAAGCCCCTGGCTCTAACACTGCCTCGGTACTGACTGGTTCAGATACCTCATCCATGCTTCCTTCACGCCCCCCAGCCCCACCTAAAGCAGCAGCTCAAACACCGCCCATCTTGAAGCCTGATGTGAATTTCCAGACTTTTCGTGAATGGCGGCGACGGTGGACTGATTATTCTACAATGGTGGATCTCCAGAGTTTGTCACAGCCTAAACAACTCATCCAGCTGCGTATGTGCCTGTCCTTGGAAATTCAGCGTGTCTTGGAACATACGTTGCAGGTACCCCCAACCTCTTCGCTGTCTGTAGAGGAGGTACTGGACGTTCTACAACGGCACATCAAAGGACAGCAGAATGAAGCTCTGCGCAGGAGGGAATTGTTTAGCTGCAGACAGATGGAGGGTGAGTCTTTTGATGCCTTTTACGTACGTCTTAAGAGAGCCTCGGAAGAGGTAGATATATGTCCAGGCCACCACCAGCAGTGCGAGGAGACCCAGTTGAAGCAGGTGATCCTGATGGGTGTTAAGGACGAGGAACTTGTCCAACGCCTCACCTCCCTCGACTCTTCCTCTTCTCTTAAGGATGTGTCGACGATATGTCGCTCCTATGAGGCTGCCAGGTGTGCCACCTCTGCCATCCGTGCTCCCCCTACAGCTGTACGCGCTGTGTCCCGGTACAAGAAGGACAAGAAGTCTGTTCCTACGCCTTCGCCCACCACGTCCACGCCCGGTTTATTTTGCAACAACTGTGGTAAGCAGCACGGAACACAGGTGTGTCCAGCTGCTCAGTCTACCTGCAACAGTTGTGACCGTAAGGGCCACTGGTCACTCACAGTACGGTGCCCAGCCAAACGCGTCCAGTGCAATGTGTGTGGTCGTCTGGGCCACTATGACAAGTGTTGCCCTTCCAACAACCCAAGGGACCGCGTCGGCGGAAGCTTCAGCCCCCTTCCACCAGAGAGGGCCGCCCACAGTCTTCCAATCAGAGGCACGACGACTCTTGACAACGCTCGAGCCACATTAGGAATGTGTGCTCCCCCCAGCGTCCCAGGACCAAAGTCCCCCAGTACATCAGTGTCATTGTGACCTACGGCGGTCTGTCATCCCGTCTTCAGATGTTGCCCGACACCGGCGCTGATGCTACAGTCATCGGTCCCCAGCATTTGCAATGCTTGGGGCTCTCTCCAAGTGATCTAGGACCGCCCCCCAAGGATCTCCGCTTTATGGCAGATGGTTCACAGATGACCCCGGCCCTGGGTTCACTCCAAGCACAAGTCACCTTTGGCAACAGGTCGTGTCAAGCCTGGATTGATGTGCATAACGGTGTCCAGACTCCTTTGCTGTCCTACAGACATTGTCAGGAGTTGGCCATCATCTCCCAGGACTTCCCCAAACCTATTCTTGAGGTAAAACACGCCAACAGGGTGCAAAAAGGGAGCAGCAACGACCCTGCTGCCGCCCTACCCCTGCCTCTTGCCAGTGACACCTCTCCTTCGGATGCTCGGAAGTACTTCCTGAAGGAATTCAGCGACGTTCTGGTGACCAAGTCCGCTCTGGAATCCAAGCCTCTCAAGAAGATGGCAGGCCCCCCCATGAGGATCCACCTGAGGGACGACGCGAAGCCATTCGCTATTTACACCCCTCGACTGGTTCCCCTGGCCTTCCGCGAGGCGGTCAAAAACGAGCTGGACTCCATGGTCGCCCAAGAAATTATTGTACCAACCGGCGATGACCCGTCTCCATGGTGTCACCCGATGGTTGTCGTCGCAAAACCTAAAGGTGGTGTTCGGATCACCACTGACCTTTCCAAGCTCAACAACCAGGTGTCTCGTCCTGCGCACCCTTCTCCCACGCCCTTTGCAGCCATACGCAGCGTGAACCCGAAGGCGCGCTTCTTCACGACGATGGACGCCCTGTGTGGATACTGGCAGATAGAGCTTGCCGAAGAAGACCGACCACTCACAACTTTCATCACCCCGCATGGACGTTACAGTTATTGCCGTGGCCCCATGGGATTCGCCGCTACAGGAGACGCTTTCTGTCTTCGAGGTGATATGGCTCTACAAGGTCTGGCAAACTGCGTGAAAGTGGTCGACGACATACTCGTGTACGACGAGGATTATATGGATCACCTCTGCCGTATCTACGAGGTACTCAACAGGTGCCGGAAGCACGGCATTACCCTAAATGCCGACAAGTTTGTTCTGGCCAGCTCTTCAGTTGACTTTTGTGGGTACACCCTCTCAGGGAATGGTATCGCAGCTGACCCGGAAAAGGTCCGCGCCATTACGGATTTTCCCACCCCTGCTAACCTGACCGACTTGAGGTCCTTCATCGGTCTCGTCAACCAGTTAGCAGAGTTTTCGTCGGACATCTCCGCAGCTGCTCAACCACTTCGCCCCCTGATGAGCCCCAAGAGGACATTCCTGTGGACCCCCGACCACGACAAGGCCTTCCAGCAAGTGAAACAGGCCCTGTCTCGTCCACCTGTCCTCGCCACGTTTGACCCAGCCTTGCCGACAGTTCTGCAGACAGATGCCTCACGCTTGTATGGCGTGGGATACGCCCTACTGCAGGATCATGGTGGAGGGCAGTTCCGGCTCGTCCAGTGTGGCTCGCGTTTCCTCTCTGACACTGAGACGCGCTACGCCACTATTGAGTTGGAGCTGTTGGCCGTGGTTTGGGCGATGTCCAAGTGCAGGTTTTACCTCATAGGCCTGCAACACTTTCACCTAGTGACCGACCATCGCCCGCTTGTCCCGATCCTCAACCACTACACGCTAGACGCCGTTGAGAACCCTCGCCTCCAGCGTCTGAAAGAGAAGCTCTCGGCGTACATCTTCACTGCAGTGTGGCGTGCTGGTAAGGAGCTCTGCATCCCTGATGCCTTATCCCGCTCTCCTGTCAGCCGCCCTACTCCAGAAGACCATGTACTCGACGCCGACCTCGCTCTTTCCGTCAGGACTGTGGTCACTCTCCATGCCGTCCAATCCCTTCGTTCGGACCTGTCACCAGATGACGACAAGGCAATGGAGGACCTTCGAACAGCGGCCCGAGATGACCCTTCCTATGTCCGACTTGTCGAGTGTGTGAGGAATGGATTTCCTAGCAACCGCTACGATCTTCACAACACCCTGCTCCCGTATTGGAAACTCCGCGATGAACTCTACTGCGACGGAGACCTTGTTCTGTACGGAGCACGTGTAGTTGTCCCTGCTGCATCACGTCCCCACGCCTTGGCCCGCCTTCACGACAGTCACCGTGGAGCTGAGGCCACCAAACGACGTGCACGACAGACTGTGTTCTGGCCCGGCATCAACTCCGACATCTCCAATGTTGTCCGTGCGTGTGAGCCCTGCCAAGTATTACAACCCAGCCAGCAGCAGGAACCCTTCATGAGTGACGACAACCCCACCCGCCCCTTTGAGTCTGTGTCGGCCGACTTTTTCTGTGTGTCAGGAAAGTCCTTCCTCGTTATCGTCGACCGTCTCTCTGGTTGGCCGGTTGTCATCAAGTGCGGTAATGACACGACGTCTGCCGCCACCATCAGCAAGTTCCGCCACTACTTCCGTGACGTGGGCGTTCCTGTACGCCTGCGAACCGACGGAGGGCCTCAGTTCACAAGCCGGGACTTTGCTGTGTTCCTTGACCGATGGGGAGTCCGGCATGTGTTGTCATCGCCCCATTACCCGCAGTCCAACGGCCACGCTGAGGCTGCTGTCAAATCCCTGAAGCACCTCATCCTTAAGGTGGCCCCTTCTGGGAACATTGACTGCGAGGCCTTCGACAGGGGTCTTCTTGAACTCCGCAACACACCTAACTACACCGGACGCTCCCCTGCCCAGGTTTTGTATGGACGCCCCCTTCGTTCTTGTGTCCCTGCTCACCCTCAATCCTTCTCCAAGGAGTGGCAGGCCAAGACAGAGGATTGTGATCGCCGAGCCGCCGAACGTGTTCAGGACGTCGTCGCCCGCTACAATGACCACGCCCGTTCTCTCCCCAGGTTGAGTGTCGGCACCCAAGTCCGTGTTCAGGACCCGACCTCCCTACGTTGGGACAAAGTAGGCGTAGTTATGGGTCTCGGCAGGTCACGGGACTACCAGGTGCGGTTACCCAGTGGTCGTGTGTGGTGGAGGAACCGCCGTTTTCTCCGCCCCGTAACAATGCCTTCTGCTGGCCCCGCCACCAGTGTTGAGTCCCATACCCTTCCCAGTGATGAAGTCCCTCGACGCTCAGAACGGATCCAAAAGAAAAGGTCCGCTCAAGACTTTGCTATGAGCGTATAGGGGGGAGGGAGGTGTATGTATATTATGTATGCTGGATTATATATTATGTATGTATATTATGTATGTGCTCCATTTATGTATTATTTATTCAGCCTAGCTAGCAGCGTGTGGCAATGTTATTACCATATCCCACATGCTTAATTAATGTGCCTGGCGACGTATGGAAGCTGCTAATGTATCACTTGCCATACGTCGTCTATAGCAGTTGACTAAGGAGCCTAGCCGGGGAGAGTGCTGCTTCCCTTTGTGTACATACTCTTATCCAGTAAACCGAACCTACAAAACTATACAGGTGTTTGTGTTCTCTCCTGTATATAGAACTTATCATTCAGAACCTAACACATGTCACCTCTTATACAGACACACCAGGGTTCCATCTCACCTCTTACACAGGCACACCAGGGTTCCATCTCACCTCCTCCACAAGTACACCATGGTTCCATATCACCTCTTACACAGGTACACCATTGTTCCATCTCACCTCTTACACAGGCTCACCATGGTTCCATCTCACCTCTTACACAGGCACAACAGGGTTCCAATCTCACCTCTTACACAGGTGGACCAGGGTTCCAACTCACCTCTTACACAGGCACACCAAGTTCCATCTCAACCTTCTACACAGGTACACCATTGTTCCATCTAACCTCTTACACAGGTACACCTTGGTTCCATCTCACCTCTTACACAGGTACACCATGGTTCCATCTCATATCTTACACAGACACACCAGGATTCCATCTCACCTCTTACACAGACACACGAGGGTTCCATCTCACCTCTTACACAGACACACCAGGTTTCACCAAGGTTCCATCTCACCTATTAAACAGGCACACCAGGGTTCCATCTCACCTCTTACACAGGTATACCAGGGTTCCAGCTCACGTCTTACACAGACACACCAGGGTTCCATCACACCTCTTACACAGACACACCAGGGTTCCATCTCACCTCTTATACAGACACATCAAGGTTACATCTCACCTCTTACACAGGTACACTAGGGTTCCATCTCACGTCTTTCACAGACTCACAAGGGTTCCATCTCACCTCTTAAACAGACACATCAAGGTTCCATCTCACCTCTTACACAGACACACGAGGGTTCCATCTCACCTTTTACACAGGTACACCATTGTTCCTTCTAACCTCTTACACAGGTACACCAGGGTTCCATCTCACCTACACAGGTACACTAGGGTTCCATCTCATCTCTTGCACAGGTACACGAGGGTTCCATCTCACCTCTTAAACAGGTACACAATGGTTCCATGTCACCTCTTACACAGGTACACCAGCGTTCCATTTCATCTCTTACACAGGTACACCAAGGTTCCATCTCAAATCTTACACAGGTACACCAGGGGTCCAGCTCACGTCTTACACAGACACACCAGGGTTCCATCACACCTCTTACAGAGACACACCAGGTTTCCATCTTACCTCTCATACAGACACATCAAGGTTCCATCTCACCTCTTTCACAGGTACACTAGGGTTCCATCTTACGTCTTACACAGACACACTAGGGTTCCATCTCTCCTATTAAACAGGCACACCAGGGTTCCATGTCACCTCTTACACAGTTATACCAGGGTTCCAGCTCACCTCCTACACAGGTACACCATGGTTCCATCACACCTATTAAACAGGCACACCAGGCATCTATCTCAAATCTTACACAGGTACACCAGGGGTCCAGCTCACGTCTTACACAGACACACCAGGGTTCCATCACACCTCTTACAGAGACACACCAGGTTTCCATCTCACCTCTTATACAGACACATCAAGGTTCCATCTCACCTCTTACACAGGTTCACTAGGGTTCCATCTTACGTTTTACACAGACACACCAGGGTTCCATCTCACCTATTAAACAGGCACACCAGGGTTCCATCTCACCTCTTACACAGGTACACTAGGGTTCCATCTCACATCTTTCACAGACTCACCAGGGTTCCATCTCACCTCTTAAACAGACACATTAAGGTTCCATCTCACCTCTTACACAGACACACCAGGGTTCCATCTCACCTCTTACACAGGCACAACAGGGTTCCATCTCACCTCTTACACAGGTGGACCAGGGTTCCAACTCACCTCTTACACAGGCACATCAAGCTCCATCTCAACCTCCTACACAGGTACACCATTGTTCCATCTAACCTCTTACACAGGCACACCTTGGTTCCATCTCACCTCTTACACTGGTACCCCATGGTTCCATCTCATTTCTTACACAGACACACCAGGATTCCATCTCACCTCTTACACAGACACACGAGGGTTCCATCTCACCTCTTACACAGACACACCAGGTTTCCATCTCACCTCTTATACAGACACATCAAGGTTCCATCTCACCTCTTACACAGGTACACTAGGGTTCCATCTTACGTCTTGCACAGACACACCAAGGTTCCATCTCACCTCTTACACAGGTATAACAGCCTTCCATCTCACCCCTTACACAGGTACACCATTGTTCCATCTCATCTCTTACACAGGTACACCAAGGTTCCATCTCACCTCTTACACAGGTACACTAGGTTTGCATCTCACTTCTTACACAGGTACACCAGGGTTCCATCTCACCTCTTACACAGACATACCAGGGTTCCATCGCACCTCTTATACAGACACATCAAGTTTCCATCTCACCTCTTACACAGGTACACTAGGGTTCTATCTCACGTCTTACACAGACACACCAGGGTTCCATCTCACCTCTTAAACAGACACATTAAGGTTCCATCTCACCTCTTACACAGACACACCAGGGTTCCATCTCACCTCTTACACAGGCACAACAGTGGTCCATCTCACCTCTTACACAGGTGGACCAGGGTTCCAACTCACCTCTTACACAGGCACACCAAGTTCCATCTCAACCTGCTACACAGGTACGCCATTGTTCCATCGAACCTTTTACACAGGTACACCTTGGTTCCACCTCACCTCTTACACTGGTACACCATGGTTCCATCTCATATCTTACACAGACACACCAGGATTCCATCTCACCTCTTACACAGACATACCAGGGTTCCATCTCACCTTTTATACAGACACATCAAGGTTCCATCTCACCTCTTGCACAGGTACACTAGGGTTCCATCTTACGTATTGCACAGACACACCTTGGTTCCATCTCACCTATTAAACAGGCACACCAGGGTTCCATCTCACCTCTTACACAGGTATACCAGGGTTCCAGCTCACGTCTTACACAGACACACCAGGGTTCCATCACACCTCTTACACAGACACACCAGGGTTCCATCTCACCTCTTATACAGACACATCAAGGTTCCATCTCACCTCTTACACAGGTACACTAGGGTTCCATCTCACCTCTTACACAGGCACAACAGGGTTCCATCTCACCTCTTACACATGTAGACCAGGGTTCCAACTCCCCTCTTACATAGGCACACCAGGGTTCCATTTCTCCTCCTACACAGGTACACCATTGTTCCTTCTAAACTCTTACACAGGTACACCAAGGTTCCATCTCACCTCTTACACATGGTACACCATGGTTCCATCTCACCTCTTACACAGGTACACCATTGTTCAATCTCATCTCTTACACAGGTACACCAAGGTTCCATCTCACCTCTTACACAGGTACACTAGGTTTACATCTCACTTCTTACACAGGTACACCAGGGTTCCATCTCACCTCTTACAAAGACATACCAGGGTTCCATCGCACCTCTCATACAGACACATCATGTTTCCATCTCACCTCTTACACAGGTACACTTGGGTTCTATCTCACGTCTTACACAGACACACCAGGGTTCCATATCACCTCTTACACAGGTGCACTATGGTTCCATCTCACCTCTTACAAAGACATACCAGTGTTCCATCGCACCTCTTATACAGACACACCAAGTTTCCATCTCACCTCTTACACAGGTACACTAGGGTTCTATCTCACGTCTTACACAGACACACCAGGGTTCCATATCACCTCTTACACAGGTGCACTATGTTTCCATCTCACCTCTTACACAGGCACCCCAGGGTTCCATCTCACCTTCTACACAGGTACTCCATGGTTCCATCTCACATCTTTTACAGGTGCACCATGGTTCCATCTCACCTCATACAGAGGTACACCATGGTTCCATCTCACCTCTTACACAGGTACAACAGCCTTCCATCTCACCTCTTACACATGTACACCATTGTTCCATCTCATCTCTTACACAGGTACACCAAGGTTCCATCTCACCTCTTACACAGGTACACCAGGGTTCCATCTCACCTCTTACACAGGTACACTAGGGTTCCATCTCACATCTTTCACAGACTCACCAGGGTTCCATCTCACCTCTTAAACAGACACATTAAGGTTCCATCTCACCTCTTACACAGACACACCAGGGTTCCATCTCACCTCTTACACTGGCACAACAGGGTTCCATCTCACTTCTTACACAGGTACACCAAGGTTCCATCTCACCTCTTACACAGGTACACCAGGGTTCCATCTCACCTCTTACACAGACACACCAGGTTCCATCTCACCTCTTATACAGACACATCAAGGTTCCATCTCACCTCTTACACAGGTACACTAGGGTTCCATCTTACGTCTTACACAGGCACACCAGGGTCCATCTCACCTATTAAAAAGGCACACCAGGGTTCCATCTCACCTCTTACACAGGTATACCAGGGTTCCAGCTCACGTCTTACACAGACACACCAGGGTTCCATCACACTTCTTACACAGACACACCAGGGTTCCATCTCACGTCTTTCACAGACTCACCAGGGTTCCATCTCACCTCTTACAGAGACACACCAGGGTTCCATCTCACCTCTTACACAGGCACAACAGGGTTCCATCTCACCTCTTACACAGGTAGACCAGGGTTCCAACTCACCTCTTACATAGGCACACCAGGGTTCCATCTCACCTCTTACACAGGTACACCAAGGTTGCATCTCACTTCTTGCACAGGTACACGAGGGTTCCATCTCACCTCTTACACAGACACACCAGGGCTCCATCGCACCTCTTATACAGACACATCAAGGTTCCATCTCACCTCTTACACAGGTACACTAGGGTTCTATCTCACGTCTTACACAGACACACCAGGGTTCCATCTCACCTCTTTTATAGGCAAACCAGGGTTCCATCTCACCTCTTACACAGGTGCACTATGGTTCCATCTCACCTCTTACACAGGCACCCCAGGGTTCCATCTCACCTTCTACACAGGTACTCTATGGTTCCATCTCACATCTTTTACAGGTACACCATGGTTCCATCTCACCTCATACCCAGTTACACCATGGTTCCATCTCACCTGTTACACAGGTACAACATCCTTCCATCTCACCTCTTACACAAGTACACCATTGTTCCATCACATCTCTTCCACAGGTACACCAAGGTTCCATCTCACCTCTTATACAGGTACACCATGGTTCCATCTCACATCTTTTACAGGTACACCATGGTTCCAACTCACCTCCTACACAGGTACACCATGGTTCCATCTCACCTCCTCCACAGGTACATGAGGGATCCATCTTATATCTTACACAGACACACCAGGGTTCCATCTGATCTCTTACACAGGTACACTAGGGTTCCATCTCACGTCTTACACAGACACACGATGGTTCCATCTCACCTCTTACACAGGCACACCAGGTTCCATCTCACCTCCTACACAGGTACACCATGGTTCCATCACACCTCTTACACAGGTACACGAGGGTTCCATCTCATCTCTTACACAGGTACACCAGGGTTCCATCTCACCTCTTAAACAAGTACACCATGGTTCCATCTCACCTCTTATGCAGGTACACCAGCGTTCCATTTCACCTCTTACACAGGTGCATTATGGTTCCATCTCACCTCCTACACAGGTATACCACTGTTCCATCTCACCTCTTTCACAGACACACCAGGGTTCCAGCTCACCTCCTACACAGACACACCAGGGTTCCATCACACCTCTTACACAGACACACCAGGGTTCCATCTCACCTCTTATACAGACACATCAAGGTTCCATCTCACCTCTTACACAGACACACCAGGGTTCCATCTCACCTCTTACACAGGCACAACAGGGTTCCATCTCACCTCTTACACAGGTAGACCAGGGTTCCAACTCACCTCTTACATAGGCACACCAGGGTTCCATCTCTCCTCCTACACAGGTACACCATTGTTCCTTCTAACCTCTTTCACAGGTACACCATGGTTCCATCTCACCTCTTACACAGGTACAACAGCCTTCCATCTCACTTCTTACACAGGTACACCATTGTTCCATCTCACCTCTTACACAGGTACA
>CAUDMG010000039.1:47500-202500 GCA_958450375.1 Homarus gammarus
AGTCCAGACCTGACCTCACATTAGCCAGGTCAAATGTAACCTTCGTGCTCAAGTCAAGGGGCCACAAATCAACCAGGGCCTCTCATGTCACACGGCCCCATCTGAAGATTTCTCCAGAATATACAACTTATAGTCTCTGAAAAAGTCCAGACCTGACCCTACATTAGCGAGGGCAAATGTAAGGAGACCCTTCGCCGCCCCCCCCCCCCCCCCCCCCGATCAGCTCAACCTGACGGCTGGTCTTCCAATATATACGACGTCCGAGCCCTCCCTCAAGAGAGTGTGTCTTGTAACCAAGAAGGGCCAGCTACCACGTCCCCAGTCCCGCTCGAGAGAAGCCCGCCACTAAGTATAATGAAGTCTCAGCCGGGTCCATCGACAGAGTGCTGTCAACTCAACGTGTAACAGTAAGTGCTGGCTGTGTAGACGGTAGAAGTGCTGTGATCCCGAACCTCTCCAACGATCGACTTAGTGAAGTGTCCATTCTAATTGTGAGGTTAGGTTATACGAGAATACTATAGTCTATCATAAATTGTGTACGAACCCCCCCCATTAATTCCCCCTATTGAACTAGTAAAATAAAGCTGTAACACACATTGGTGTTTTATATACTACACTTGTACTGTGCCTGTGTTAATATACAGTGTTGACATCACACCCTCGAGACACGCTACCATTTCCTCTCGCTATAATATCCTACTACTATAACCTCCTAACTTACCTCTTCAGGTGAGATTTTGTCTCATTACAATGGTGGCAGCGCACTTAACGTAAAACTCACGCCTCTTCCCCTTAGTGTTCAGTACAGTGATAGTTAGAATCTTTTGAAGTAAACTCGTAACTATCTTGACGAAGCAGGCAGTACAAGGGTGGTAGCATTTGTAATATAATTCCTGTCCTTCAGTGTGGTACAAGTGGTGACAGTCATCCACTCCCCCCTCCCTAGTCCACATATTGTTGGGTAACGGGGAACAATGGTCGAGAACTCAACCAGGGCAAGTGTCAGTAAAACCCCCTACTCGTCCCACCCACAGACGTCATCGTCAACATTGACAATTTCTACTTCCATGATCAGTACTTCCCAGCCCTCCTCGCAAGCTAATATGACTCCTGTTAACATTACACCAACGACTTCCGTTTTATCCCCGTTCCCTGAACAATCCACTAGTACCTACTCTCCCCCCCAACCCCTTAACCACCCTGCACCCTCTCTCGCCACTCCCCTCCCCACGCTCACGTACACCTTAACACCTCCCAACCCCTCCAGCATGCCAGACCCCTTCCTTACGACCGTTTCAGCTAGTAGTGCAGCACAATTGGTCAGTCAGATACCCATGTTTGAGGGCGATGGCCGTGACCCTGCGACATCAGCCGATAGGCTGGAACAGTGGTTAGGAGACATTGAAAGTGCGTTCCCGGAAACCCTTCAGGAATACGAGGAATGCCGCCTTAGGACGGCACGTATGCGATTTGGGCAGTGACGCGAAAGGTGTGCTAGGGTTTAACCCGACAGTAAAGAATGCTACCACGTGGGACACGTTCGCGAACGGATTACGGGAAATTTACAGCCAGGGCAACACATTACAAGATCACACGACACGTTTAGCTAATATCAAGCTAGAGGAGTGTTCATCACTAAATGTTTACCTATCATGCATAGGTAGTGCTGTGAAGATGGCGAGAGTGAATCACCCACAATTCTTCCCACCTGAGCTAGTACTCTCTTACTTTCTGTCGGGTTTACCCGGCGAGATGCGTACGTACATGGTGGCGAGCGGGATAACTACGATCGAGAACGCAATTAAAGCAGCGCCGACGTATATACAGATCAGGAAACCCACCCCCCCCCTCCCATTTTGTGTCGACAATTCACGCCGCCCCTCCCACCCCTACACGTAACACCCCTTCTGTCTGGGAGGATGAATTCTTGAGACTGATGGTGGAGAATCTCAGCCGGGACGAAAGGAAGCGACAGGAACAGTCACCGTTCCACGAGGAAGGGCGGGAGCAATCTGGGTTTGATACAGTAGGTATAAACGCGTTGGGTAATGCGCCACGGGGCGGCCGGCCGTCCGGGGCAGGGACCCGCGGGGCGCGGGCTGGGATTGACCCCCACCCCCGTGCAGTCACAAGTGCGCGCCCGGGCCCGCCCATGCGGGATAGCTGGTATAGAGCTCCGAAGCCTTTTCGCTGCTCCTCCTGTGGGGCATGGTCCCACGCGGTGCACGGATGTCCCTTCCAATGTGAGGGAAACCAGTGCGATGGGTGTGGCGACCAGGGACATACCCGCAGAGAGTGTCCATACACCGGAATGCGTTGTTACGCATGTGCTGAGTGGGGACACATTCGCAGGTTATGTCCCTACTACTAAAGACAAGGGCGAGGCGTTGATGGTGACTAGGGAAGACAGGCCAATTATTAAGTTGAAAATGGGAGGGAAACGGGTTGAAGCTTTCATTGACACAGGCTCCTCGGTGTCCTTGGTGAAACAGAACGTGGCCTCCAAGATGAGCCTAGGGGGAAAGCATAGAGTTTCTGAGTTACGTGGCGTCACGGGGAACCGCCTCTCAACATTGGATTCCAGAGATATAACTGTAGACTTAGGAGATAAGATAGTTGTTCACGCGCTGGTTGTGGTAAGCAGTGATCTTTTCCCAGGGGATGTTCTTATTGGGTCAGATTTCTTGTGTAGGTTTAAGTATGGAATCCAGTTTGATGGGAGCCGGTATACCGTGACACTAGATGGTAGAGATTATGCAGGTACTCTTATTAGGAATATGTCTGGTCTGCCCGTCCACCTCATTAAGCCTAAACGCCCCCAGCCCCCCGCACCCCAAGCCCCCCAGCTACACCCTACGTGCGCCACTGTCATCCCTCCCCATTCTAGTGTTGTTCTGCCCGTTCGATGGTCAAGGTCGTTCGACAGTTCCACGGAGAATCAGGAGTATGTATTTGTTGAAACCCCTCATAAAATGTCCCCATACGTGCAGTCGGGGCTCATTAACACTCGGCAGCCTAGCGTCCCAGTCATAAACCCAACCCCCAGGGAATTTAAACTTACTCCTGGTCATTCAGTGGGAACAGTCTGTGCGGTCGATAAAGTAGAGGATCTGGAGCATTTTGATTCTACGAGATATAACATTAGGAGTGACACAGAATTCGTAGTCACAGCAAATGTTCGCCACTGCAATAGAATCCCTTGACATAGATCACCTACCCACCCTTATTAGAGAACGTCTACGCTCTATAATAAAGCAGCATGAAGATCTGTATGCAACTTCAGATCAGGACCTCGGCCTGATGTCAGCTTCACACAAAATTAATACCCGCTCCGCTCCCGCCACCAGAGTGCGGCAGTGGAGGCTTCCTGAGGCGGCTAAAACTCAAATTAGGGACTTATGTCGCCAAATGGAGGAACGTGGTGTCATCTCCCCTTGCACTAGCCCCTATTGCTCCCCGGTCGTATTCGTCAGAAAAAAGGACGGGTCAACTAGATTCTGTGTAGACTATAGGGAACTTAATAAGGACACCATTGCTGATAGCTATCCCTTGCCCAGAATTGACGAGACACAGTTCTAGACTGTAAGGATGCGTACTGGAGTATACCTGTCGACCCGGCTGACCGCCCCAAAACTGCTTTCGCGGACGGCAGCCGTCTATTTTGTTTCAACAGGTTACCTTTCTGGCTAAAGGGAGCACCGGCCACGTTCATGAGGGCTGTGAACCACAGTCTCACACCCGTGCTTGGGCGGAACGCTATGGCTTACCTGGACGATGTTATCGTCTATAGTAAAAACATGGATTCTCACATGCGGGATGTAGATGAGGTTCTCTCGGTCATGAAAGCGGCCGGACTGAAAGTGTCCCTTAGGAAATGCGCGTTTGCGAGCCAGGAAGTTAAATTCCTGGGATTCATCGTAGGTCATGGCGGCGTTAGGCCCGACCCGGTGAAAGTGAAAGCGATAGCAGAGATGCCACCCCCCACCACAGCCAGGGGTGTGAAACAGTTCCTCGGCACCGCCAATTTTTTCAGACGTCACATCCCTCACTTTTCAGAGGCGGCCCTCCCCCTTACGAAACTTACAAAGAAGTCGGTTCAGTTTCGGTGGTCGGGGGAGGCAGATAAAGCTTTTAACCATCTTAAGGACTTATTGAAGTCGGCAACAATGTTAGCACTGCCGGACTTCACACAGCCGTTTTACGTGCACACTGACGCTTCCGACGAAGCACTGGGAGCCTGTCTCATGCAAGGTGGTGAAGATAACCCCATCCCTATTGCTTATTTTTCCCAGAAATTGAGCGGAGCTGCCCTCCGCTACTCCACAACTGAGAAAGAAGCCTTGGCTATTGTCAAGGACGTAACTTCCTTTGATGCTTACCTATTTGGTAGACACTTTTATGTAATCACTGATCACCGTCCTTTAATATATATCTTCCAAGGTAAAACTCCTAATGCACGGGTAGCACGCTGGGCAGTCTTTCTTAATGCGTATAACTTCTCCATTTTGCATAAGCCAGGCAAGAACCACGTAGTACCAGACGCACTGAGCCGTAATGTATTACCTATAAATAATGTCGGGAATCCTAGCAGCATGACTCAGCCCATTTTTGGGGACCTATCACCTAACGAGGTGCGCCAACACCAACTCGAAGACCCACAGTGGGGTCCTGTCATTGAGTTCCTTGAGGGGGGTCCGCTCCCCAAGAAGGTCAACAAAGCCTCACTTTGTGATTTCAGTCTTTTAAGCGGAGTCCTGTATCTTGTTACTATGAAACAGGATGATGAACAACCCACAGAACTCGTAGTCATCCCCGCATCCTTGGAAAACTCGGCCCTAGAAGTAGCTCACTCTTCCCAATTCGCAGCTCACCCGGGTGAATGTCGCACATATGCACGTGCACGCTCTATGTTTTTCATGCCCAATCTAGCGCGGAAAGTTGGGGCATTTGTCAAAGGATGTCTGCCATGTCAGTTAAGGAAGGGTACCCCAAAGAGACAGGGAGAGCTGCAGGAGTTCCCACCAGCCTCTCAGCCCTTGGAACGGGTATCGATCGATCTAACTGACATGTCAATACGTTCACATCGGGGAAACAGATACGTTGTTTCCATCGTCGATCACTATTCACGTTTTGCGACCTATATACCCATCCCCGATAAACGCGCAGAGACAGTTTGTGAAGCCCTGTTACAATACGTTGGTACTCATGGATGTCCCCGGGTCATTGTAAGTGATCAAGGGACAGAGTTTACCTCGGGCATCTTTCAGAAGGCGTGCGACTTGCTGGGGGCTAAGTCAAATCTAACCACTAGTTACCACCCACAGGCTAATGCCATGGTTGAGCGTTCCTACCGCACGTTGAAAGATAACTTGTCGTTTTTGGTTAATAATCAGTACGGCGGTTGGGACGATCAGCTACCTCTTGCACAACTGGCCATGAACACCGCAATAAATACCACATTGCATAACACTCCTTACTTCCTTCACTTTGGTAGGGATCCAAACCTTCCTGCTGGTGTAATCAACCCCCCACCCCTATCCTATGGCGAGGACTACCCTTCTGTCTTGCAAAACAGGTTACAAACGGTCTTTACTCGGGTGCAGGAACTAAACAGGAAAGGTCACTTACACAACGCCACCTACTATAACCTCAGGGTCACCCCTTCCAATATTACCGTAGGTACCCTGGTCTTCCTAACTAACGAATCATCCTCTCCCGATACCCCCTCTAAGTTGCAACAAAGATGGCAGGGCCCATATAGAGTAACCGCCCAACCCAGCAAAGTAAACTTCACTATTTCCCCGCTCTGCCAGGGGGGACGTCAGGAAACTGTGCATGTGAATAGATTGAAGCTGGCAACTGTCGACGATGACGTCTTGAACAAATCAGGCCTCACCAACCAGCCCCCTCTAGGAGTAACATTCCCTTCCCAACGCCCTATCCCTCCACCAGCAGCTGACCACCCCCCTCAGAACAATCAGGTGCCTCACACCCCAAGTAATAATCAGAGAACTCCCCAAGCTACTGCCCCACTTGTACCAGTAAGACCTGATCAGATTAGGGCTCATAGATATAACACCAGGTCACAGAACATAGATTAAAGTAACGAGTCTAGGGACACTTCTAATTGTTGATTCTCCACCCCGGGATCTTGTCTTTCTACTAAGCTACAGAGTCAGCACTGCCCTTGCTCTTCACGGGCCTGGGCGAGGTCTCCCTGACCCCACACAAAAGTCGGAGATGACACCACCACAGCTGCAGCTGACCCCCTACCAGATGAGCTGAGACCAACGCATCCTGACTCATAATGGATGCCCGACACGAGCGGGACACGCAGCGGGCAACCCCGCGGCGAATGGGTGACGCCTTCACGTCGACACTGCAAGCCCCAAGCTCCAGAAACGGGCTTGCATAATGCTGGCCCTCGATCTGGTTGAAGACACTGGGCTGTGTCTCGTCGCTCGCCTGCTGAACGACGAGACACGCACCGAGGCTACGGTCTCACAGCCCACAATACTGACAGACAACATCTATGGGTACCATCAGCCTGAGCAAGCTACGCCATGCAGGACCAGCGCAGCACCTAGCTCCAGGCAGGGAATCATGTCGTCTCCTTGGAACCCAGGAGAAAATCCCGAAACCCCAACCTGCAACTTCAGTAGCAGCAAGCAACAGGCAACAAACAACTAGAGGTCCCAGTGGCGATGCAGATGACAGCTCCCTACGTTTCAGGACCTGTCAACTGGTCCCACGCACTTCCACTCCAGGTACCAGACAAGTAATGGCTGACCTCGGCCCACCCGGGATCTGCCTCGCCGGTGTTTACCACACCATTGGGGACGAAACAGAAGTGACCTGACTACAAGTAGAGGAAGAAACAAGCAAACCCTGGGGGGCCCACCCAGGGAGGGATTCACCACTGTGAGGGTGTGGGACAGGACGGTCAGGGGTCTCGCCGACACTCACGTACGGAGGGCGAACTCTTGTCCGTGGACCCTGCCCTACACGCCATCCAAAGCGATGACACTCTAAGCTGTGGACCGGCTTTGATCCGGGCCGGGAAGGGCGGAAACTCAGATGGGACTAGAAAAATCCATCTGGACCACGACGGAAAATGAGACTCTACAGAGGAAACTCAGATGGGACTAGAAAAATCCATCTGGAATGCGTCAGGAACTGCCGCTCTACACAGAAGTTCAAGTGGAGGAAATGAGGCACGCGACACACCGTGACAGACCGCCGGACGGGACAGGAAACGCCAACCACCATATCTACTGCGTCGTCCACCCTGATGCCGGGCACCGATTGGTGGAGGTGGTGATGGACCACGCGCCACCCGGGATCTCGACGAATGCTGACGAGTTTTTGTTTTTGCCATTGTATCTTGTTAATAATTTCTGCTGCCTTTTTAGTATGTACAAATATTTCTTTTTGTTCACAAGTTGTATTTTTCCCCAACTTCCCCCCCCCCCCTTTTTTTTTTAAGCGGCCATGTATCTTATTATTATATATGTTGTATGTGCTGCCCTGCGCAAGAGTTTAGCAGTTGAAGCAACAAATATGTAAATCTATTCCAGGCTTGAAGATAATAACACTAGGGAACCTAAGCAGAAATAAGCCAGGGCAAGCAACACCATTGCATAAACTTTCAAACCTCCGACTGTGTACCCTCATCTAACTCCCTAAAGTGACGCTCTCCGACAAGCTCCTGCTAAGGCGCTCTCTCTCTCCTTCATATCTACATTCACCTTTCCGTTTCCGTATCCTTAGATAGCCGCTTAGATATTATAAATATTACCAGACTATGGTAGGATGTGAGGTGCATACTTTACACAGCAGTAGCTATTTTTCTTAGGTTGGGCACTCGCTATTGTCATCCACTGTGAACATCGATTGCCTATGGCATGGAAGCTTTGGTCTTGGCGGGAGGTGTAGTGATGGGTTGTCAGACCACTGCTTACATCTCAGAAACAGTCCAGACTTGACCCGACATTAGGGGGGTCAAAAGTGTAGAGTAACTCTCGCGGCTGACCAAGGGTTATAGATCAGCCAGGCTCCCCTCCCATGTCACACGGCCCCAACAAACATGTAAGAAGGCACCAGCCGACTCTCTCCCAATATACACAATAACCTACATCTCAGAAGAAGTCCAGACCTGACCTCACATTAGCCAGGTCAAATGTAACCCTCGTGCTCAAGTCAAGGGGCCACAAATCAACCAGGGCCTCTCATGTCACACGGCACCATCTGAAGATTTCTCCAGAATATACAACTTATAGTCTCTGAAAAAGTCCAGACCTGACCCTACATTAGCGCGCCGCCCCCCCCCCCCCCCGATCAGCTCAACCTGACGGCTGGTCTTCCAATATATAGGACGTCCGAGCCCTCCCTCACGAGAGTGTGTCTTGTAACCAAGAAGGGCCAGCTACCACGTCCCCAGTCCCGCTCGAGAGAAGCCCGCCACTAAGTGTAACGAAGTCTCAGCCGGGTCCATCGACAGAGTGCTGTCAACTCAACGTGTAACAGTAAGTGCTGGCTGTGTAGACGGTAGAAGTGCTGTGATCCCGAACCTCCCCAACGATCGACTTAGTGAAGTGCCCATTCTAATTGTGAGGTTAGGTTATACGAGAATACCATAGTCTATCATAAATTGTGTACGAACCCCCCCATTAATCCCCCCTATTGAACTAGTAAAATAAAGCTGTAACACGCATTGGTGTTTTATATACTACACTTGTACTGTGCCTGTGTTAATATACAGTTTTGACATCACACCCTCGAGACACGCTACCATTTCCTCTCGCTATAATATCCTACTACTATAACCTCCTAACTTACCTCTTCATGTGAGATTTTGTCTCATTACATATACCCTTTAATACAGCCTTAAAACATGGCTCACTCTTCTCCTCTTAGGTAATATTTGTTCTATCTGGAATTTTCTTCAAAATAATCCAGTTTCATCCACAATAAACACCTGTTCAGGCAGGCAACCCCCCTCAGTGATGATGTTTGTATCTCTGAAAGTTTGTAAGTTGAACGTTCTTAAGTATAGGAGCACATGTATATGTACAGTATGTTGTGTCGTCAATAGTAAGAGAAACAATTGATACCCTGCAATTGTGTGTAAATGAGGCATAAAGTCAGATGAGCAACCTGGGACTTGGTCACAATTTTCGTCATGCCATATGGCAGCAGGGTCTACCATTAGACAACACATTATATAACTCGATGCCTCTTTTTTTCACCAAATGTTGATAAATTCATAATATTGAATACAGAAAAATATTTCCCATATATTTTTCCTTCCTGTGATTTTTTAACATAAAGATGAAGAAAGAGAAGAAGCACCAGAAGTAGGACCCCACA
This sequence comes from Homarus gammarus, assembly GCA_958450375.1. NCBI lineage: Eukaryota > Metazoa > Arthropoda > Malacostraca > Decapoda > Nephropidae > Homarus > Homarus gammarus. The sequence goes on from CAUDMG010000039.1 coordinate 56,870, forward strand.
CGCTAGATAATAAAACGCATCGTTATTAATGAATCTCAACCAGGACTAGCGAAAATAATATCACTTGATACTGAAAGGGGAAAAAAAAAAGCTCTACTAGCATCATCTAGTTCTGTGGGGCACTAGATCAGTTGAGGCAGTTGTTCCTAATGTGTTGTCACCAAATACCACCAATAAGTATAAAATTACGTCAATTACTCTGAAGTACAATTCATTACTTGCATATAAAGTTTCAGACTTAAAAATGGTCTCATAAGTGGAGTTTCATGAATTGCCTTACTCTAGGTCAGCCCGCCACCCCCCATCGCTCTTTTAAGGATTAAGCCACATAATAATTATGAGAAGAAATATATTGAAAACTTGTTAAATAATTAGAGACACCAAGATCATTATTATAATTTGGTTCTGGTACATGTATTTCAGGTTATATAAAAAGTACAATACAATAAAACCATCATAATAAAGGAGAGGAAGAACTCTGAGACATCTGAGACGAAGATAAAAGATCAACGACATGAGTGAGAAATGTCATGAAAGGTAAATATTGGTTTCTGAATGTGCGGTGGGGCGTGGAGGAAGGCAGGTGGTGCAGTGGAGCGTGGAGGAAGGTAGGTGGTGTGGTGGAGCGTGAAGGAGAGTGATGTGGTGGAGCGTGAAGGAAGGCAGGTGGTGTGGTGGAGCGTGAAGGAAGCAGGTGGTGAGGTGGAGCATGAAGGAAGGCAGGTGGTGCGATGGAGCTTGGAGGAAGGCAGGTGGTATGTTGGAGCGTGAAGGAAGGAAGGTGGTGTGGTGGGGCGTGGAGGAAGGCAGGTGGTGTGTTGGCGCGTGAAGAAAGGTAGGTGATGTGGTGGAGCGTGAAGGAAGGCAGGTGGTGAGGTGGCACGTGGAGGAAGGCAGGTGGTGCGGTGGTGAGTGAAGGAAGGCAGGTGGTGTGGTGGAGAGTGGAGGAAGGCAGGTGCTGAGGTGGAGCGTGAAGGAAGGCAGGTGATGTGGTGGAGCGTGAAAGAAATCAGGTGGTGTGGTGGAGCGTGAAGGAAGGCAGGTGGTGAGGTGGCACGTGGAGGAAGGCAGGTGGGGTGGTAGAGCTTGAAGGAAGGCAGGTGGTGTGGTGGAGCGTGAAGGAAGGCAGGTGGTGAGGTGGCACGTGGAGGAAGGCAGGTGGTGTGGTAGAGCTTGAAGGAAGGCAGGTGGTGTGGTGGAGCGTGAAGGAAGGCAGGTGGTGAGGTTTGAGCGTGAAGGAAGGCAGGAGGTGTGGTGGACCATGAAGGAAGGCAGGTGGTGTGTTGGAGCATGAAGGAAGGTAGGTGGTGTGGTGGAGCGTGAAGGAAGGCAGGTGGTGTGGTGGAGTGTGAAGGAAAGCATGAGGTGTGGTGGAGCTTGAAGGAAGGCAGGTGGTGTGTTGGAGCGTGACGGAAGGCAGGTGGTGAGGTGGAGCGCGGCGGAAGGCAGGTGGTGTGGTGGAGCATGAAGGAAGGCAGGTAATGTGGTGGAGCGTGAAGGGAGGCAGGCGGTGAGGTGGCACGTGGAGGAAGGTAGGTGGTGTGGTTGAGCGTGGAGGAATGCAGGTGGTGAGGTGGAGCGTGAAGGAAGGCAGGAGATGTGGTAGAACATGAAGGAAGGCAGGTGGTGTGTTGGAGCGTGACGGAAGGCAGGTGGTGAAGTGGAGCGTGAAGGAAGGCAGGTGGTGTGGTGGAGCATGAAGGAAGGTAGGTGCTGTGCTGGCGCGTGGAGGAAGGCAGGTGGTCTGGTGGAGCGTGAAGGCAGGCAGGGGGTGCGGTGGAGCGTGAAGGCAGGCAGGTGGTGTGGTGGAGCGTGAAGGAAGGCAGGTGATGTGGTGGAGCGTGAAGGAAGGCAGGTGGTGAGGTGGCACGTGGAGGAAGGCAGGTGGTGTGGTGGAGTGTGAAGGAAGGCAAGTGGTGAGGTGGCACGTGGAGGAAGGCAGGTGGTGTGGTGGAGCGTGTAGGAAGGCAGGTGGTGCGGTGGAGCGTGGAGGAAGGCAGGTGGTGTGTTGGAGCCTGAAGGAAGATAGGTCGTGTGGTGGAGCGTGAAGGAAGGCAGGTGATGTGGTGGAGCGTGAAGGGAGGCAGGCGGTGAGGTGGCAAGTGGAGGAAGGTAGGTGGTGTGGTGGAGAGTGAAGGAAGGCAGGTGGTGTGGTTTAGCATGGAGGAATGCAGGTGGTGAGGTGGAGCGTGAAGGAAGTCAGGAGATGTGGTGGAACATGAAGGAAGGCAGGTGGTGTGTTGGAGCGTGACGGAAGGCAGGTGGTGAGGTGGAGCGTGAAGGAAGGCAGGTGGTGTGGTGGAACATGAAGGAAGGTAGGTGCTGTGCTGGCGCGTGAAGGAAGGCAGGTGGTGTGTCGGAGCGTGAAGGAAGGTAGGTGATGTGTTGGAGGATGAATGAAGGCAGGTGGTGTGGTGGAGCGTGAAGGGAGGCAGGTGGTGCGGTGGAGCGTGAAGGAAGGCGGGTGGTGTGGTGGAGCGTGAAGGAAGGCAGGTGATGTGTTGGAGCGTGAAGGAAGGCAGGTGGTGAGGTGGCACGTGGAGGAAAGCAGGTGGTGTGTTGGAGGATGAATGAAGGCAGGTGGTGTGGTGGAGCGTGAAGGAAGGCAGGTGGTGAGGTGTCACGTGGAGGAAGGCAGGTGGTGTGGTAGAGCTTGAAGGAAGGCAGGTGGTGTGGTGGAGCGTGAAGGAAGGCAGGTGGTGAGGTTTGAGCGTGAAGGAAGGCAGGAGGTGTGGTGGAGCATGAAGGAAGGCAGGTGGTGTGTTGGAGCATGAAGGAAAGTAGGTGGTGTGGTGGAGCGTGAAGGAAGGCAGGTGGTGAGGTGGCACGTGGAGGAAGGCAGGTGGTGTGGTAGAGCTTGAAGGAAGGCAGGTGGTGTGGTGGAGCGTGAAGGAAGGCAGGTGGTGAGGTTTGAGCGTGAAGGAAGGCAGGAGGTGTGGTGGAGCATGAAGGAAGGCAGGTGGTGTGTTGGAGCATGAAGGAAAGTAGGTGGTGTGGTGGAGCGTGAAGGAAGGCAGGGGGTGTGGTGGAGTGTGAAGGAAAGCATGAGGTGTGGTGGAGCTTGAAGGAAGGCAGGTGGTGTGTTGGAGCGTGACGGAAGGCAGGTGGTGTGGTGGGCGCGGAGGACGGCAGGTGGTGAGGTGGCACGTGGAGGAAGGCAGGTGGTGTGTTGGAGCGTGACGGAAGGCAGGTGGTGTGGTGGAGCGCGGCGGAAAGCAGGTGGTGTGGTGGAGCATGAAGGAAGGCAGGTGATGTGGTGGAGCGTGAAGGGAGGCAGGCGGTGAGGTGGCATGTGGAGGAAGGTAGGTGGTGTGGTGGAGAGTGAAGGAAGGCAGGTGGTGTGGTTTAGCGTGGAGGAATGCAGGTGGTGAGGTGGAGCGTGAAGGAAGGCAGGAGATGTGGTGGAACATGAAGGAAGGCAGGTGGTGTGTTGGAGCGTGACGGAAGGCAGGTGGTGAGGTGGAGCGTGAAGGAAGGCAGGTGGTGTGGTGGAACATGAAGGAAGGTAGGTGCTGTGCTGGCGCGTGGAGGAAGGCAGGTGGTCTGGTGGAGCGTGAAGGCAGGCAGGTGGTGCGGTGGAGCGTGAAGGAAGGCAGGTGGTGTGGTGGAGCGTGAAGGAAGGCAGGTGATGTGGTGGAGCGTGAAGGAAGGCAGGTGGTGAGGTGGCACGTGGAGGAAGGCAGGTGGTGTGGTGGAGTGTGAAGGAAGGCAAGTGGTGAGGTGGCACGTGGAGGAAGGCAGGTGGTGTGGTGGAGCGTGTAGGAAGGCAGGTGGTGCGGTGGAGCGTGGAGGAAGGCAGGTGGTGTGTTGGAGCGTGAAGGAAGATAGGTCGTGTGGTGGAGCGTGAAGGAAGGCAGGTGATGTGGTGGAGCGTGAAGGGAGGCAGGCGGTGAGGTGGCAAGTGGAGGAAGGTAGGTGGTGTGGTGGAGAGTGAAGGAAGGCAGGTGGTGAGGTGGAGCGTGAAGGAAGGCAGGTGGTGTGTTGGAGCGTGACGGAAGGCAGGTGGTGAGGTGGAGCGTGAAGGAAGGCAAAGTGGTGTGGTGGAACATGAAGGAAGGTAGGTGCTGTGCTGGCGCGTGAAGGAAGGCAGGTGGTGTGTCGGAGCGTGAAGGAAGGCAGATGGTGTGGTGGAGCGTGAAGGAAGGCAGGTGGTGTGGTGGAGCATGAAGGAAGGCAGGTGGTGAGGTGGAGCGTGAAGGAAGGCAGGTGGTGTGGTGGAACATGAAGGAAGGTAGGTGCTGTGTTGGAGCGTGGAGGAAGGCAGGTGGTGCGGTGGTGCATGAAGGAAGGCAGGTGGTGTGTTGGAGGATGAATGAAGGCAGGTGGTGTGGTGGAGCGTGAAGGGAGGCAGGTGGTGCGGTGGAGCGTGAAGGAAGGTGGGTGGTGTGGTGGAGCGTGAAGGAAGGCAGGTGATGTGTTGGAGCGTGAAGGAAGGCAAGTGGTGAGGTGGCACGTGGAGGAAAGCAGGTGGTGTGTTGGAGGATGAATGAAGGCAGGTGGTGTGGTGGAGCGTGAAGGGAGGCAGGTGGTGCGGTGGAGCGTGAAGGAAGGCGGGTGGTGTGGTGGAGCGTGAAGGAAGGCAGGTGATGTGTTGGAGCGTGAAGGAAGGCAGGTGGTGAGGTGGCACGTGGAGGAAGGCAGGTGGTGTGGTGGAGCGTGGAGGAAGGCAGGTGGTGTGTTGGAGGATGAATGAAGGCAGGTGGTGTGGTGGAGCCTGAAGGAAGGCAGGTGGTGCGGTGGAGCGTGAAGGAAGGCGGGTGATGTGGTGGAGCGTGAAGGATGGCAGGTGATGTGGTGGAGTGTGAAGGGAGGCAGGCGGTGAGGCGGCGTGTGGAGGAAGGTAGGTGTGGTGGAGCGTGAAGGATGGCAGGTAGTGTGGTGGAGCGTGGAGGAAGGCTGGTGGTGAGGTGGCACGTAGAGGAAGGCTGGTGGTGTGTTGGAGCGTGAAGAAATGCAGGTGATGTGTTGGAGCATGAAGGAAGGCAGATGGTGCGGTGGAGCATGGAGGAAGGCAGGTTGTAAGGTGGAGCGTGAAGGAAGGTAGGTGGTGCGGTGGAGCGTGAAGGAAGGCAGGTGGTGTGGTTTAGCGTGGAGGAAGGCAGGTGGTGAGGTGGGGCGTGAAGGAATGCAGGGGGTGTGGTGGAGTATGAATGAAGGCAGGTGGTGTGTTGGAGCGTGCCGGAAGGCAGGTGGTGAGGTGGAGCGTGAAGGAAGGCAGGTGGTGTGGTGGAACATGAAGGAAGGTAGGTGCTGTGTTGGAGCGTGGAGGAATGCAGGTGGTTCGGTGGAGCGTGAAGGAAGGCAGGTGGTGCGGTGGAGCGTGAAGGAAGACAGGTGGTGTGGTGGAACATGAAGGAAGGTAGGTGCTGTGTTGGAGCGTGGAGGAAGGCAGGTGGTCTGGTGGAGCGTGAAGGAAGGCAGGTGGTGAGGTGGAGCGTGAAGGAAGGTAGGTGCTGTGTTGGAGCGTGGAGGAAGGCAGGTGGTCTGGTGGAGCGTGAAGGAAGGCAGGTCGTGCGGTGGAGCGTGAAGGAAGACAGGTGGTGTGGTGGAGCGTGAAGGAAGGCAGGTGATGTGGTGGAGCGTGAAGGAAGGCAGGTTGTGAGGTGGCACGTGGAGGAAGGCAGGTGGTGTGGTGGAGCGTGAAGGAAGGCAAGTGGTGAGGTGACACGTGGAGGAAGGCAGGTGGTGTGGTGGAGCGTGTAGGAAGGCAGGTGGTGCGGTGGAACGTGGAGGAAGGCAGATGGTGTGTTGGAGCGTGATGGAAGATGGGTGGTGTGGTGGAGCGTGAAGGAAGGCAGGTGGTGAGGTGGCACTTGGAGGAAGGCAGGTGGTGTGGTGGAGCGTGAAGGAAGGCAAGTGGTGAGGCAAGTGGTGAGGTGGCATGTGGAGGAAGGCAGGTGGTGCGGTAGAGTGTGGAGGAAGGCAGGTGGTGTGGTGGAGCGTGAAGGAAGGCAGGTGGCGAGGTGGCACGTGGAGGAAGGCAGGTGGTGTGTTGCAGCGTGGATGAAGGCAGGTGGTGTGTTGGAGGGTGAAGGAAGGCAGAAGGCGTGACAAAATTAAAGAAGGCAGAAGGCGTAGCAGAGCATGAAGAAAGCCAGTCTAACCAAATCTAATACATCAATAGGTGACAATGTAAATACGCAACAGAAGACTTGACTGTTGATTAATTATTGTTGTCTTACGCAAAAATATTGCCCCCCCCCACCTTCCTAGACCAGCTGGAGGGAGACAGACTCTGTAGAAACAATAGACTTTTGTCAGTGAGTTTCGTTATTTGGCTTACTATATAGTCATTAAGATCTTATATGGTTATTAAGATCACTATGTGGTCATTAAAATCTCTCTCTGGTCATTAAGATCAATATATGGTCATTTAAATCACTAAATGGTTTTTAAATCACTACCTGTATGGTCATTAAAATCTCTATAAGGTTATTAAGATCACTATCTGGTCATTTAAATCACTATATGGTCACTTAAATCACTACAGGTATATGGTCATTAAGATTATTATATGGTAATTTGGATCACTATATGGTAATTTGTATCACTATATGGTCATTTGGAACACTATATGATCATTTGGATCACTATATGGTCATTTGGATCACTATATGGTCATTGAAATCACTATATGGTCAATAAAATCACACAATTATGTTGAGAAATGATCTACTTTGTTTTCAGTAGTTCGAGAAGTGAAGAAACAAAACAGGTACAGCGGCTCTGACATGGTGGTGGAGCAGTGAATATAAGCAGGTGTGTTGATGGCCACCACACCTGCGGGCAGTCGACTAATTAGGTGTATAACACACCTCCCTCCTAGTAATTATTTCTGTATTTAGTCGCCGGCTCTATTTAATTATTCTAACATCCAATTATTCCTCAACTATAGTACTTATCTGTCGGGCATGATGACGAGAAATAGACAGGCGGCCAAGGATGAAGCTCGCAAGCAGAGCAGGGACTAAGGACGAAGGGAGTCGGAGGAGTCGTGAGTAAGGCAGAGAGAAGTGGAGAGATGGCTAGGTCAGAAATGCGCGTTGAGTTGTGGTTTCTGTCATGAGCGGGATTGAGTGTACGGTTGTAATGGCCAGGGCCTCACTAATATGGAATGGTACGTTGTCAGGGGGTTGGTCTGCCGGCATGAGGTTCGGAGGCGTGGATTGAGTGGATCGTTGTAGTGACCGGAAACACAGACGTGAGAGCGTACGTTTTGGACTGAGTATTATTTTTGACACTGGTTCTTCTAAGCTCAAGGACCAGGCAAAAGGAGAGCATGCATGATTTGGATTTGGTATTATTTTTGACACTGGTTTCTCTAAGCTCAAGGACCAGGCAAAAGGAGAGCATGCATGATTTGGATTTGGTATTATTTTTGACATTGGTTCTCTAGTTCAAGGGCCAGGCAAAAGGGGAGCATGTTTGTTTTGGTTTGATATTATTTTTGACATTGGTTCTCTAGTTCAAGGGCCAGGCAAAAGGGGAGCGTGTTTGGTTTTGGTTGGTTTTAATTTGTTGACAAGTTCTCTAGTTCAAGGACTAGGCAAGAAGCGGAGTTGCTGGCTTGCGAGTTGGAATCGTACAGATTTGAAGGTGGCTCTAAGTTGTTCTCTCAGCACATGAGGACAGTGCTGTTTTCTTTTCGGGGGTCGAGTGTCAGCGGGAGAGAGAAGGGAAGCCGGAAGTTGGAGGACGGAAATGCTGCTTTAAGCATGTTGCTGGTGTGAGATGCAGTTATTAGAGCAGGTCTTTTCTAGGGGGGTCGTATGCATACTTTTTCTCAGCACATGAGGACAGTGCTGTCTTTTTTTTAGGGGGGTCGATTGCAATATTCAGAAATTTTGGTGTGATATTTAGAGATGTAAGTACATAAATACCAATATGGCGTTAGGCTGAGTCATCTTAGCCTACGTGAGAGGTTGACTGGGCGAGGGTGGCGCTTACCCACACGTAGTGAGTGCTTTTGGAACTAGGCCTATAAGATCTTAAATGTAATTTACCGAATCGCTATGGACACGAATCTTGAAATTAAATGTCATTTATTAAATTTTAAATTATTATAGGCCGTTTCTCAGTCTAAATATGTTTCGTGTGTCCCAACAAAGCTATTAGTTATGCGGGTAAATATGTCACTAGGCCCAAGCGTATGCCTTGGGGGCACGCCCTGACTAGCTCAGTCACGCGGAAGCAATTGGACAGGCAAGACGTCTGCACGTTCAGGAAAACGACCACGTGGCCTGGTTTCATTGCGTGCACAGTTCATCAGTGTGGCAAGTAAGTTTATTTGATCTCAGACAAGGTTTAGACAGGGCGTAGAAGAAGTTAACAAATAGCTAACCGAGGGTTTATTGCAGGGATTTTGTAGAGCCCACATGGTCGAGTTGAGCCCACGCGGTCGAGTTGAGCCCACGCGGTCGAGTTGAGCCCACGCGGTCGAGTGGAGCGGAGTGCGCTGTCTTTGATGACCACTGGTTAGCGAAGATTTAGCTGGGACAGCCCAAAGGAAGGAGTGTTCATGACAACTAACTACGTGGAGCCAGCGTCTGCCCTTGGTTGACGATCGCTTGGGGTCACCAGATTTCCCCCATCTTGGTTCACAATACCACATATCTTCAGTCAGTTTAGTGAAAACCTCTTACCAACGGGAAAATAGAGCCCCCTTCATGTGGACAGGTTTCATTGGCTGACTGGCACTCACTCTCTTCCGGTTCGTGGATGTACTGAGTGTAAACTGAGGCTATCTGAGTGAATGAACGGTCATACACTGAGACCAGGAGTCTAGTGGGTACTTAGAGACATTTCATCTCAACAATATATGGGTATGTTCTGAGCTTGTGTGATGCATGTTACGGGAAACGGTGGTAAGGTGTTTAGAATTTCCCAAGTCCAGGTGTGAAAACAGCGCTCCTCATGGTTGATTTTCACACGTGAGACATAAGAATTCGTATCCAAAGTTGTGAAGGGCTTGTTAGTGCCTTAAAAAAATACAGGTGCATTCGGAATTCATGAGTGAGATTAAGGAGCATGTTTTACGGGTATTGGTGGAGAAAAACATTCATGAGTCCTGAGATTCTAGAGAAAGTACTAAAAAAAACCCAGCAGAGCACCTGCCTGCCTGATGGGTCATGAGTGATTTTCTCGGGTTTCTTGTAAATGCCGGCCTCCTTTCGGGTTATTGGGCAGTTAGGATTGTAGTAGTTGTGGGTTACCCCAGAAAGGCTATGATTGTCCATGTGTGTAGTTAATAATTTCTTAATATGTTTTATGCCATTTCTCAGTGACTGATAATATTTTGTTGAATGCCCTTAAGGCCTGTTCATGGTGGAGTCAATATTTTCTTATTATTTTTTATACTATTTTTCAGTGACTGATATTATCCTGTTGAATGCCCTTAAGGCCTGTTCATGTGTGTAGGTAACATTTCCAAACATGCCTGATATTATCTTGTTGGGTGTAGTTAATATTCCTTAACATTTTGATATTGTTGTTTTCTAATGATTATGTGTCACTAAGGGATCGGAGATAACGAAGAACTGTTTTCAGAGGAGCTCCTCATTCTGGTGTAAATAGCACTGTACCCTAGTAGTGTACATAAGGGATTTAATATTCTATACCTATTTTGGATATCATGCATAACCTTTGTTCCCCAGTGTAGTGTTTTCAGCCAGGCTAAGAGGTGCGCATATGTTGGTGTACCGTTATTGATTGTTGTTGTAGTGGAGGGAATAAAAGTGTCAAATTTGACAGTGCGTCTCATTCACCCCAATCACAGGTGCTATCTTTCCACGGGTCACGGAGAATATTTTTAAAGTTAAGTGTGTTTTTGCTGGTTCGGGTTTTTCTCAAAGGGGCGCTTCCACTGCATGACCACCCACTATAATAAAAAACCCAAGTGAGTAGATACCGACTGTTTATATACATATATATATATATATATATAATTTTATTATGGGGATATAACATATAACACCATCCATCATCACTACATATAACACCACCCATCATCACTACATATAACACCATCCATCATCACTACATATAACACCATCCATCATCACTACATATAACACCACCCATCATCACTACATATGACAACATCCATCATCATCACTACATATAACATCATCCATCATCACTATATATAACACCATCCATCATCATTACAGATCGGTAAAGTATTTTCCGAGATTCTCGTGCGGACACACAAACAAAAACACACACACAAACATACAAGCAGACATATTTCCTTGTTTTATATAGATAGATTTGTATCATTTATGTTACTTGCATATTATTTGACATTCATTTTTTTTTTTACGGGACTTACCCACCCGGGCACAGGTCACTGACCCACATCAGGGCCTGGGGGGGGGGGGGGCGAAAATATGATAATAGTTATTGAGACCCTACAATTGTGTGTAAATGAAGCAGAAAGTCAGATCGACAACCTGGGACTTGGTCACATGTGGCAGCAGGGTCTACCATTAGACAACACATAATGCTTCCAATATTTTCCCAGGCGGTAGTACTACCACCCGAGATCCCTCGTCCGAGAATTGCTGTTCGGCACCACAACCGCATCCAGCCCATACGAGCACGAACTGATCGCTAAAAGAACAGCCCAGTTCCAACCATGGTAAAAATTGTAAATAACTTGTAATCAACCAGTGTATTCACTCCTAGTCAATCTTACTTTTTGCACTGTCATTATGTTGAAATGCCCTGTAGTTTGAGCTTCTCCCCACCTAGTTATTATATATCATATTTGTATCACTTTGTTACTTATATATTATTTGTAAATCAAGAGATCCATGCCCCAATTATGTAACTGTATATCTTCAGCCTTCCAGCTGCCAGACTCTTTCAATAAACCGTTAATTATTAATTATTATTACTATTATTACACACTCACACACACACAGGTATGTGGCCCGTATAAAACAAAGCAAATACTGTTGCATTATTACAGTTACTTGGAGCACGGTAACGCTAATAATACGTTGTGGTGAGTGTGTAGCAGCAGTATCATCTCCAACTGGGACACATAAGAGAGTTAAGTTATCGGGGGTGTGTAGCTACTCCTCAGACTTCATTATATTGTCCACTTTGTGATATTTATCCCCCTCCATTATGCCATCCGTCATATACAAGGTCACTCTTGTTGCTGAAGGTGAATGACCTTTAGTGTGTGACAAACATGATTCTTTGTTTTATTATAATAAGTAAGTTATTAGGCGATTCAATTGTTGTTTTATGTATTGATTATATATTTCTTATATAATGATACACAGTAAACGTTTGTGGAATATATAATGGTATTTAACCTCAGAGCAGGTCATGGGTAGTGAGGGGTGGCAGACAGGTAAGAGGGGCAGTGGACAGGTAAGAGTAAGATGGTGGAGCGGGCAGTGAGGGGTGGCAGACAAGTAGGAGGGGCTGTGGACATGTAAGAGAAAGGAGGTGGAGGGAGCAGTGAGGGGTGGCAGATAAGTAGGAGGGGCTGTGGACATGTAAGAGAAAGGTGGTGGAAGGTGGCAGTGAAGGGTGGCAGACAGGTAAGAGAGAGGTGGTGGAAGAGGGCAGTGAGGGGTGGAAGACAGGTAAGAGGGACTGTGGGCAGCTAAGAGAAAGGTGGTGGAAGGGGGCAGTGAGGGGTGATAGACAGAGTGAGAGTTGATATAATTGTCTCGTAAACTTGTGATTTTATTTACCTCTCGCAATCCACACATTTTTATAGCGTTATTAGTACGTCATAAATATTTTTATTATATCATATTGTATTTTTATTGTTTTCAGCCACCTGTGTATTGTCCTACAGAAAGACAACACGAATATAATAGTTTTTTTATTATGTTTATGTTCAGAGTTCGTGGGTGTTATGGACATTTTTTAAAAGATAACACACACACACACACACTATGTAACTTCTTCTGAAGACTCACACTTATTTAGGGAAGTTGCAAAATTGTTCACAAAAAATACGTTCTGAGGTTATACTCAGAGTTAGTAGATCTGGTAGGACTGAAGGGGGTCTCTCCTTCAGACGCTCAGTGTTAGATCAGAACTGGGTGGTGTCCAGCTAAAGACTGCCAAGCTCTTAAGAGCGGGCCTACCCTGGGGTTAACTAACAATGACGTCACGAAGGAAGATGCATGGGTTCAAGCTTCTAGAAGCTTCTACCAACAGGAAGGGTCGGTATGAGTCAATTCCTTGGCATGAATACCTGAATCAGTGTCAGCAGCGCTACTGAAATAGCTGTCTGGAAAATGATCTTGTTGAGCCGTGAATCATCCTTAACTGACGTTGCAGATATCTAACTAATCTGACTAATAATTTACATCAAATACTTGGGAGTTTACTAGTGATAATCAGTGTACCTAGTTATCAAGTAAAAGTCATTAATTAAATAAGTAATAAGCTTCAAAGTTGATGTGGTCATATTGAGACATCTCTGGTCGACACACTGTAGCCAGACCGTATCTAATATACTATAGGACTAACCGAATGTATGTCTGTCTGTCTGTTTGTCTGTCTGTGCAGCCGAAACGGCACAATCGTTTTTCATCAAACTTGGTGGAAAAATCGCAAAAAAATCGTAGGGTGGAACAAACCTGGTCCCTTGTCGATGGTTTCTTTAGGAAGCCATTAATTAACCATTTTATTTACGATGGAAAAGGATGCACCCTAATTTACCATGCAAGTCTACAGACTTGTCCCACCCTCATTCGCTGTACGCTGTCAGCCGGATACAATACAGTACAATACCATACAATACCATACCATACAATATATTACACAACAAACTATAAATATTTGTAAGAATAAAACATAATAATATATACATGTAACACTCAAAACTTGATAAGATATCCGTAAGACATTAGCTATTGGAAATGTGATTAAATATTTTGTTTTAAATCCAGTGTGAAATGTATCGGTATTGGTGGTACAATCCTAATGGTTTCTAATCCTGTTGATTAGGTGAGGTTAATCTGGGTTTAAGGAGATTAAAGATTAGGTGTGGGGTTTATTCTACCTGTGTTAGTCTCAGGTACGACCCTTATTGTAGCAATCACGACCATGATTATAGCAACCACGACCTTGATTATAACAACCACGACCATGATTATAACAACCACGACCATGATTATAACATCACGACCATGATTATAACAACCACGTACATGATTATAACACCCACGACCATGATTATAACACCCACCACCATGATTATAACAACCAGGACCATGATTATAGCAACCACGACTATGATTATAACAACCACGACCATGATTATAACAACCACGACCATGATTATAACATCACGACCATGATTATAACAACCACGTACATGATTATAACACCCACGACCATGATTATAACACCCACCACCATGATTATAACAACCAGGACCATGATTATAGCAACCACGACTATGATTATAACAACCACGACCATGATTATAACTAGCACGACCATGATTATAACAACCACGACCATGATTATAACACCCACGACCATGATTATAACAACCACGACCATGATTATAACAACCACGACCATGATTATAACAACCACGACTATGATTATAACAACCACGACCATGATTATAACAACCACGACCATGATTATAACAACCACGACCATGATTATAACAACCACGACTATGATTATATCACCCACGACCATGATTATAACAACCACGACCATGATTATAACAACCACGACTATGATTATAACACCCACGACCATGATTATAACAACCACGACTATGATTATAACAACCACGACCATGATTATAACAACCACGACCATGATTATAACAATCACGACCATGATTATAACAACCACGACAATGATTATAACAACCACGACCATGATTATAACAACCACGACCATGATTATAACAACCACGACCATGATTATAACAACCACGACCATGATTATATCAACCACGACCATGATTATAACAACCACGACCATGATTATAACAACCACGACAATGATTATAACAACCACGACTATGATTATAACAACCACGACCATGAATATAACAACCACGAGTATGATTATACCATCCACGACCATGATTATAACAACCACGACCATGATTATTACAACACGACCATGATTATAACAACCACGACCATGATTATAACAACCACGACCATGATTATACCAACCACGACCATGATTATAACAACCACGACTATGATTATAATAAGCACAACCATGAATATAACAACCACGAGTATGATTATACCATCCACGACCATGATTATAACAACCACGACCATGATTATTACAACACGACCATGATTATAACAACCACGACCATGATTATAACAACCACGACCATGATTATAACAACCACGAGTATGATTATACCATCCACGACCATGATTATAACAACCACGACCATGATTATTACAACACGACCATGATTATAACAACCACGACCATGATTATAACAACCACGACCATGATTATAACAACCACGGCTATAATTATAACAACCACGACCATGGTTATAACAACCACGACCATGATTATAACAACCACAACTATGATTATAACAACCACGACCATGATTATAACAACCACGACCATGATTATAACAATCACGACGATGATTACATCACCCACGACCATGATTATAACAACCACGACCATGATTATACCAACCACGACAATGATTATAACAACCACGACTATGATTATAATAAGCACAACCATGAATATAACAACCACGAGTATGATTATACCATCCACGACCATGATTATAACAACCACGACAATGATTATGAAAACCACGACTTTGATTATAACAACCACGACCATGATTATAACAACCACGAGTATGATTATACCATCTACGACCATGATTATAACAACCACGACCATGATTATTACAACACGACCATGATTATAACAACCACGACCATGATTATAACAACCACGACCATAATTATAACACACCATGATCATAACAACCACGACCATGAATATAACACCCACGACCATGATTATAACAACCACGACCATGAATATAACAACCACGACCATGATTATAACAACCACGACCATGATTAAAACACCTACGACCATGATTTTAGCAACCACGACCATAATTATAACAACCACGACCATCTATCTTCTAATATACTATAGGAATACCGAGTGTCTGTTTGTTTGTCTGTTCTGGGCAGTCGAAACGGCACAATCGTTTTTCATCAAACTTGGTGGAAAAATCGCAAAAAAAGTCGTAGAGTGGAACAAACCTGGTCCCATGTCGATGGTTTCTTTAGCAACGTATTAATTAAGCATTATATTTATCCTGGAAAACGATGTCGCTGTACGCTGTCAGCCGGACGGCGGTTGCCCGCTAACCAAGCACGAGCGTTCGAACTTTCACGTCTCGGTAAACTGTACCACCGGACTCGCCACATGGCACGAAGGGCCCACGATCACTTGTATATAAGCTACATAGATATCGGCATTGACAGCAACGTAATTAAATTTGCTGACGACATTAAATAGGGGGTATAATTTAATCTGACGTGGACTCCGTTAAACTACTGGAAGATCTAAACAAATGTTTCTCATGGTCTGAAATGGCAGATGAAATTTAATGTGAATAAATGTAAAGTACACAAGCCTAACAAAGTACTTGGGCTTATACAAAGGCGTGTTAGTTTCAACACAAACAAGGTTATCCTAAAACTAATACTTGCGCTTGTGAGACCTCATTTGGATTACACGGTTCAGTTCTGGTCACCGTACTACCGAATAGATAAAGATTCCATAGAACGAATTCAGAGGAGAATGACAAGATTAATCCCGGGCATTGGGAACCTTGAGTACAGAAACAGATTAAAACATCTTAATTTGCACTCCCTCGAGAGACATAGAGTGTGGGGCGATATGATCGACGTGTATAAATGGAAGTAAGGGTTAAAGAAAGGAAATTAACAAAGGTACTTAAATTATCCAACCAGGAGCGAACTCGTAGCAATGATTTTAAATTAGACAAATTTAGATTTAGGCGCGAGATAGGTAAATATTGGTTTAGAAATCGAGTAGTGGATGAGTGGAACAAATTACTAAACATCATCATTAACTCGAACACCCTGGATAGCTTCAAATACTGGTTGGATAGATATATGAGCGATAGCCGATAGGGATTGGGTGTAAACGGGTCTGCCTAGTATGGGCCAATAGGCTAGCTGCAATTTTCCCCATTCTTATGTTCTTATATATACCCCAATCTTCAATAGGGTTAGGTTCCTCAAAACCCCATCGCTATGTGAAATATCATACGCCAGGGAGCATTATAGCATCGTGTTCAATGGGATATATTCCCAGCTAGTACAAAAACCCACTTGCATCACCAAAAGCAAATTATACACTAATAATAAACTGTACATAAAACCAGAAGACAACAACGCCACACCATTAAGAACACTAATCACTTCTCAATCACAAAACCGGAGATATCTGGTCTTCGGCGAGGACCTGCTCCTGATGGAGGATTGGTTTTAGACAGTCATTTGTTGTTTCTGTAGACTTGAGGTTTAAGAGTAATGCCTGACTGCACTGAAACAATTGAGGTCTTCAACAAGGGCGTGATACCGGAGGAGGGTCGTGGTCTTTTTTTTTCCTTTTTTTTTACGGGGATTGGCCCACCCGGGAACAGGTCAACGATCCACATCGGAGCCTGGGGGGCGCAAAATAAGAATAAAGAAATTAAAAATAGAAAAGAAAAAAGGTTATATTATTCTACACCGTAAAGATGCCGGAAAACCAGCCTTTTAAAGTGAGACAGCTTGTATGAGTAAGGAAACACAGAAGAAGGCAGATCATTCCACAGTCTGGCTGTGTGAGGAAAGAAGGATGTACTATAACTGGTTATTCTAGTGTGACCGACATCCACAGAGAAATGGTGGGCACCGCCGGCAAGACGAGTGTTACGAGACCACGGCCTTGCCGGCGGTACACAGGATGCCAAATCCACCGAACATTGCAACATAGTATCTAAGTTTTCCTGGAACATAGTTTCTCAGATACTGGATATCTTTCAGTTTAGGCTAAGACTCTTTATTGACATCTGGTATCCCTAAGGACTTAAAGTCTTATACTTGTGGGAACAGGTGCTGGAGGACAGCAGTCTCTAGGTGATGCATAATACCACTGAAAAGTGAAGCTTTACTTTGACACTTCGTGTAGTGCCTTGGTTTCAGGCTCACTCTTAGCCTCGTCCGTAGACCCTTTTCGTTGCTGCTGACCAGCGAAGTTCCAGGACTGGACAGTGCCGGAGCAGAAGATGAGGTAGAAGATCTCCGTCAACCCGTAGATGGGAACACACATCCAGAACACCTTCTGCCACTGACCCATCGTTTGCTGGAATCAATAAATATAATCAATAAGATTGCCTCATTTTTTCTCTTTCCTGTAACTTCATTTTTCACTTTACAGGTAAATCAGGGAATTGTCCCTTTTTTATATTTTACCGATGAAAGATGAAAGATGGCACAAAAGGTCCATTCTTACAAGCGAACTTTTGGATCAACTGATGATTAGCCACCCCAGCTTACCTCACCTTAAGTTTAACAACCCTAAAACTAAACCTAAGTTAATCTGTTCTAAACTAAACTACCCCCCCCCCCCCTTAGGAAGCGTTTTGGTGTTAAATCATGAAGTGAAATATGCTGTGGGGCTAATCATGTGACTGGGAATTTGGTTTATGGCAGGAGAGTGAGGAAAAAGGTACAAATTAATCTTCACACTAACCTGGCCTCTGGTGAGGGCTCCCACAGCCATCGGGGAGATGAAGGAGGAAATGGAGGCGAAGGTGTTGCAGATCCCAAACAGTGTCCCTGATGGAGGGTTGATATAGTTGAATAAGGACCAGTTTACAACACCCGAAATGATGATTAATAGCCAATTGTGACACGCTATTCTGTCAGTTATTGTCAGTTTAGGCATCTAAGAACGGTTTTTGGCAGTAAATTTTACCATGTCAATTTATCACCGATTGCTAACTTAGAGAAGTTATTTTGGAGGTGATCGTCAATTTAGACAATAAGACGGAGGCTGATTTTGAATTTAGACAAGTTAGTTTGTTAGTGACAGAGAATTTAGTCTATTTAATTCATCACTGATTGCTAATTTAGACAATTGAAGAGGATATTACACTCGGCAAATTTACGTCGTTCTTGGTACTCATTTCTATATTCTCGGTCAAAAGAATAAATATTCCAATCGCACTTTGAATTGTGGCGCCGTTCACACATAGCCATCGTTCCTGAACAACGAAGATGGTGGGTTGTCCAAAAGCTTTGCACCGTTTTAAATTTTTCTTGAGATACAATGGGTGTCTGAAATCCCACAAGACTCTACATTCCGTCACTTTATCAACAAGGGAAGTTTCAGAGTCCCTTGTCCAAATAATTGGTGAGGCTTGATAATCCATGCTGGCTGAATGCAAAATCAAATGAAATTTTATCTCAATTTTTTCTCAATATGTATAAAGAAAATTCTAATGATAAGATATTTGCATTAAAATGACTCAAAATTTTTACCTAATAATTTATTTTAATAAAATCATAGCATTTCAATAATAAATACTAAAAACCTCAATTAGACCCAAAATACAATCAAAACATGCTCGAGAACTACCAAATTTTCCGTTTTCCTCATATCTCAGTTTTTAAGAAGGAAATCTGACCGAGAACGGCGGTATCGCTGTTTTTCTTCCGAAGAATGGGGAAATTTTGCCCCGTGTGATGGCCTCTTAAGATGGTGGTTAATTGCCAATGGAGACATGTCAATTTGTCCTTGTTCAGCATTATAGACACGTCAGTTTGTCATTGTTTATACCAGTGGTTCCCAAACACGGGGTCGCATGATGCATCGTAAGTGTTCGCATAGAGCTCATAGAATCACTGGGCTGCCATAGAGCTCATGGGGTCGCTGGAGTCACCGAGGTCTTACAGCAATCACGTGGGCGACAGGAGCTGTCTCGTTAAGTCGGGACCATAAATTATGGTCAAGGAATTAACGTAGGTCAAGTCAGTCCAGGTCAGG
This sequence comes from Homarus gammarus, assembly GCA_958450375.1. Classification (NCBI taxonomy): domain Eukaryota; kingdom Metazoa; phylum Arthropoda; class Malacostraca; order Decapoda; family Nephropidae; genus Homarus; species Homarus gammarus. The sequence goes on from CAUDMG010000039.1 coordinate 75,959, forward strand.
CTTGACCTGAAGACAAGTTTCGCAACAGAAGCTTCGCACGTTTCCGTTTAACTGTTCCCAGCTCAGTTAGCTCTCTACTTCCCACGGATACAGACAGAAAATGGCAGCTAATTTCAAAGATAGATTCCATGAGTTGCTTACTAAGTCATTTGTTTTTGTTCAGTTTCCTTTCAAGACAGATGTAAAACAGTGTGGCTCTTTTGCAATCGAAATGGCAGAATTAAAGGCTAATACGAGGCAAGGGTAAATTTTAACGCCTATGATGACATATCAAAGTTTTGAATTACTTTATCAAAGAAACATTCGGTGGTTTAAAATCGAGCTATTAAGATTCTGTTACAATTTGGAAGCACCTATGTCTGTTAGACAACTTTCTCGTCAATGGTCTTCATAAAAAATGATGACATACATATTTTAAATGTGAAATATGACCAAGTTGTAACGTACGTTATATGACAGTTGTATCTTGGAAAACTGTATTTTATGATTTTTAATCACATAATTATACCCTCCGTTAACATAAGAATCAAATGATAAAATACACAGGTCACATACGAAATAAGACAGAGTTATAACCAAAACTATTGTATGATATGTTGCTTAACCACGTTATTATATCACCAGGTATAGAACATAAAATGATGTCTATACTGTACATGTTACATATTAAACGTGACAAGTTGTAATCTGAGAGAAGGAGTATCACGTTTGGGGGTGAATTACATGACCTAACGTGAGGTGACCTCACACTATAAACCCACAAAGAGTGACCTCACTTTCCCTGGAGACCTGACAACGACAACCTTACAAAATATGACGGGTGAGGATGACCTGATCACGAGATCTGAGGTTGGGAGTTCCACAACAATTTAAATATGAGTTATTCAATGCACTAAGGCAGAGCATAACATACAGAAAACTCAGACCAGACAACAATGACCCTAAATGGATAAATAATTATTTAAAGAATATTATTGGACAAAGAAAGGCTATAGGCAGGAGAATAAATCGTGATGAAGTTTACCTTCGAGATTATTTTTACGTATTGGCCAGTAGGGTTAAGACAGAGATAAGAAAAACAAAGAGGAATAATGAACTGAAGGTAGCAAGGGAAGCGAAGTCAAACCCCAAGGGATTCTTTCAAATGTAGCAAACTAAAACACGAGAAAAGATTGGACCAATACAGTTAGAGACCAGCGAGCTACCGGATAACGACGGAAAAATGAGCAATAATCTGAACAGATATTTTTCAACAGTTTTCACCACCGAAAATTTAAACATGATACCCGAGGTACCGACTATATACAGAGATAGTGAAGAAAGCAGATTAAGGGAGATAGTATTGACTAGTAATGACGTTAGCAACCATATAGACAAGCTAAAGCCTGATAAATCATCAGGTCCCGATGAGATATTTGCCAGAGTATTAAAGGCATGTAAGGAAGAACTTAATATGACCTTGGCAAATTTTTTTAATATATTAAAAACGGGTGTAGTACCAGAATCCTGGAGGATAGCGCATGTGATACCGATTTTCAGGAAGGGTGATAGAGTACTATCCTCTAACTACCGTCTAATCAGCTTAACATCAATTGTAGGCAAATTACTGGAAGCAATAATTTCAAACTCTATTCGAAATCACCTGGAGAAGCACAAGTCGAGCAATAATTCCCAACGTGGCTTCACAAGTGGACGTTCATGTCTAACTAATCTATTAACATCCTTTTCAACTGTTTTCGAATCAGTGGACAAGGAGCACGATTATATTAGTGGTATGCCTCGACTTTAGCAAGGCCTTCGACAGAGTCCACCACAATAGACTAATAAGAAAAGTGGAGGCTCATGGCACTGAAGGAGATATTCTAAAATGGATTAGGGCTCAGTACCTACTGTAGACCATTACTATTAATTATATACATAAGCGACATAGATGTAGGCATAGACAGCAACAAAAGTAAATTTGCTAATGACACTAAAATAGGGTGTGTATTCTGACGAGGACCCCGTAAAACTAAAGGCAGATTAAAAAAAAATTCGAATGGTCTGAAAAATGGCAGATGAAATTTAACGTGGACATATGTAAAGTACTTAGTCTAGGAGATGTAAGGAGAGAAATCAGATATCAGATGAACAACATTCTTATAAAGAAATCCGACTGCGTTAAAAGATTTAGAAGTACTGATAAGTAGGAATCTTAAACCAAGTCAACAATGTGTATTTGCTCGAAACAAGGCAAACAAAGTTCATACAAAGGAGTGCTAGGTTCAAGACAAGTGAGGTTATCGTAAAACGACTGTATATCTTGCGCTTGTGAGATCTCACTTGGATTACGCAGTTCAGTTCTGGTCACTGTACTACAGACTAGATATAGAATCCCTAGAAATAATTCAAAGGAGAATGACATGACTATACCCGGGAATTAGGAACCTTGAGTACAGCGACAGGTTAAAGCATCTTAATTTGCACTCCCTAGAGAGATGTAGAGTGAGGGGCTATATGATCGAGGTGTATAAATTGAAGTCAGGGCAAACAAAAGTGATATAACAAAGGTACTCAAATTATCCAACCGGGAGCGAACTCGTAGCAATAGTTTTACATTAGACAAATTTAGATTTAGGAGCGAGATAGATAACGTTGGAAATACTGTAGAGTAGTGGAGGAGTGGAACAAGTTACCAAATATCATCATTGACTTGAATACACTAGATAACTTCATTTGTTTTGTTTTTTTTAAGATTTGTTGGAATATTACGTACGCGGACCTTAAGCTAAAATGATGGTCCACCCACTGCTGGAATAAAACACCAGCATATTTTTAGTTAATTGTACATCTCCACCACTAGCATGGGGGTGGATGCTCGGTAAGAAACTGTAGGGTTTCTTGACAGTGGTTGGTGGTTAGCATTTTGGCAACCATCTCTCTGCTGTGATAGGGGGTTGTATGTTTCTTCTAGCTAATTGTGTTCCAGGGCACTCTGAGGTAGTGCTGCAGTGAGTTTTCTGCTCCGCTGTTGCAGGTCTCGCACATGCGCTGCTCTGCTGGTACTTGTACTATGATTTCCCATATGCATGGGTATCCCAGTCTCAGTCGGTGAAGTTGGCTTCTTCCCTTCTTGTTATATCCTTCACGAGTGGTGGTCTCTCATAATTCGTGACCAGATAGTACCACCTAGCCCAGGGGTCACCAAACTACGGCCCGCGGGCCGGATTCCAAGTCCTTCCCCGGCTCGTGGTAGCTCCGCCTACGCTCTGACGTTACCAGAGCTTTCGTTCTGGCTTGCAAGTATTGAACAGAATGATTATGCGGCCCGCGCTCGTCATTCTTTCAGTTATCCGGCTCACTGTGAAAAAAGTTTGGTGACCCCTGACCTAGCCTATCGTGATACTGGTGTTAATCTTCTATGTTTGTCTATTTTCCACTGGGCAGTTCGTGTTATTGTGGTCTTCTTTATTTTCTCCTGACTGGGCGGGATGTTCATCTCAATGTTTCCCTGTCTTAGCGAAGCCTGGGCACCCAGTTAATGAAAACTTGCCGAGCCTGTAGTTTTAACCCTTGCAGTAGGCAAACAACAGATGTTATGAGATGACTGTTGTGTCTAGGTTCTCTGCATTGTAGTGCTTCAATAGCACATCGTGAGTCAGTGTGTATTGCAGCGCCTTGTTGACTGTTTATGGAAGCGTGTCTTAGGGCTCTAAGTAAGGCACCTAACTCAACTTGCAAAGTAGAGCATCCATCTGAGGTTCTCCAAAGGGACGTGTTACCTCCTTCTATGGTGTAGGCTGCTCCTGCCCTCGTACTGGTGGTCTCTACGGAACCGTCTGTGCAATACACTGTACTATTGTGTGGTGTTAGAGCCTTCATGTTTCTCTCTGCTACCTGTCGGAGCTCATGTGGGTTACAGTCAGGCTTTCTTGTCCCAGTTTGTAGAATGTTGAAGATTGCTGGTGGGGACTCCCACGGTGCTTGGGTTCTGGAGTCTGAGGATTGTGTCTTTCAATTCCAGTCGATTTACAGAGTCAGCTGCGCACAATAGCCATGTTTTCTTGTTAAAGGCATCTCTGTTAAGGTTCAGTGCTCGTAAGAGTCCATTTCTTGATGTCACTTTCCCAAGCCCTGGTAATCAGTTTTGTTGCAAAGCACGCTGTTAATCGTTTCGTCCTGATTTGGAGAGATGTGAGACCTGTCTCCATGTGTAAGTTTTCAATATTTGTCCACATAGGTACCTTGACAATGACTCTCATATCGTTATTCTGGGCAACCTCCAATTTCTCCCACTGCCACTCAGACAGTGTTGAGACGGTGTCGCATCATATAGTATGTTAATGATCGAATGGCGTGTATATATAGCGTTCTTAGGACTACATGTCCCGCACCCACCATGTTGACTCTCTTGCCCATTCGGTTTCTTAGATAGTTTATCTCTTTCTCAAATTTGAGACCTTTGTCAATCCAGATGCCCAGGTATTTGTATACATTGATTGACCCATTGTAGGGCAATACCTTGTATTTGCAGTTGTGTCACCGGCTCATTGTGTCCAATCCTCATTACTTTGGATTTTGGGATTGATATCTTGAGCCTGAGACTCATACATTCATCACTAATGAGGTCTAGTGCTCTTTGGACTTTGATGATCTGGTTTCTGCCTTTTACTTTCAGTGCTAAGTCATCAGCATAGCATAGCAGTTTGGTACCTTCTTGAAAGGGGAGCCGACACATGATTTCCATGAGGATGTTTAAAAGAGTGTGACTAAGAACTCCTCCTTGTGGTGTGCCATTTTCCAGTCTTTGGTGATCTGAGACTTGTCCTTGACAGGTAACTCTTGCTGTTCTGTTTTGGAAATAGTCGGCAATCCAAGAAAGTAGGCATCCCTTGACGCCTTTCCGGGCCAGAGTGGTTACAATGGCCTGTGCATTTGCCAGCTCAAATGCTTTCTCTACAGTAGATCAAGGAATACTACGATTGCCTTATTTTGACCAATCGATCCCAGGAGAGTGGCCAAACTGTGTGCAGTGCTGACACCTTTGGTGAATCCAAAGATATTGTGGTGAAGTGGTTCAGTTTTCTAGATGAGTCGTGTAAGGACCATGCTTTAGGGTGTTTTGCCGATGCATGCTGTTAGTGATAATGGTCTGAAATTCTAGGGGTCATTGGGTTTGTAATGGGAACAATGTTTGCCCTTTTCCAGGCTGACGGGAGTTTGCCTGCTGACCATGATGAGTTGATAACTGTTAGGAGAGCAAGTTCACCAGCAAGTCCTGCATTGCTGATCAATGAATATGTTATACCATCACTGCCAGGGGCGGTGTCTTTGCTTGTTTTCTTGACCCTTCTGATTTCTTCTTTAGTAAACAGACAGTCTGTAGTGTCAGTTTGTTCAATTGCATGTCAGACTACTACTTCTCTCTCCAGTTGTACTTGCTGTAGATGAAGTCTTATTTCAGGAGGTAGTTGAGCTGATGACGAGCGTTCTGCAAAGTGCTCTGCCAAGCGATTTGCTTCCTGTAGTGGCTGGGGGCGGGCTGGAGAGCTGGGCAATTTTCCTGGTGCTATCCTGAGTTTTCTCAGGCTGGTGTGCGCATTAAAGGTTGCACACTACTCGAGCCATTTGTCTTCCCAAATTATCTGTGTAATTTGACGAGTATGTTGGACAGCAGCTCTCAAGAGTTTCACTCCCTCAGGGGAAGGGTACTGTCGGAGATGTCTTCTGAATGTGTTGATTCTGTGATTCTGTTCTCTGAACCTCGTCATTGTGGAACCAGTAGTCTCTGTGGTGTGTATTTGTAGGTTTTTTTTTTTTGGTATTGCTTCCTCTGCTGCGTGTTGTATTGCATCAGTAAAGTCCTGGTTTAGTTGACCAATATCTTCTGCTGGTTCATAGTTCGAATACCATTTTTTAAGTTTTTGGTGACATAATTTCCAATTTGCTTTCTTGGTATTCCATCTAGGTGGCGGACCTGGGGGTGGAGGGAGTAGCTCCATCCTCAAAGTAGTTGTCGTTGCAAAGTGGTCACTGGTCAGTTCATCATCTACCTCCCACTGAGCTACTGGAATGAGCTCAGTGGAGGTGAATGTGAGGTCTACTATTGGTTCCCCAGTATTAATGAGCGTTATTTATGGAACATCTGTCAGCAGTTCCACAGGGTCGTGACCATCCTGGTTCATTGTTGTGGTCGGATTGATCGTTCGATGGTGGGCATTAAAGTCCCCAGCAATGAGCACAAGTTTCTGTGTTGCTTGTGTCAGTAGTTCACCGGCTTCTAGTCGTTTGGGTGGCGGTTTATAGATGTTGTATACTACAAGACTGTGTCGTTTGCCAGGCGTATCCGAACAGCTTGCGCCTCTACTCCATCTCCACGGTGAATTGGTTCTACTTCTGAACTGGGGATGATCGCCCTGACGAGAATCATGCTGCCATGGAAGTTGGGCCCTTTTGGTACTGTTGGTATCCAGGCAAGCAGAATTGTTTATCTTTTGACATCAGGGTTTCTTACAGAATAAAGACATCAATATTTTTAGCTGCTTGTACAGTATGCTGTTTGTTGGACAGGCCTTGTACATTCCACTGTGTTATCTTGAGATGACAAGGAGGTGGGGCTATTCTATCATTATCTCCTCGTCGCTGGTGCTGTAGTTGCTCTCGGCGTTCATGGTTGAGTCGCTCTTCTCCTCGTCCGTTAGGAATGGTGTGTTCATTGGTGGCTGTTACTTGGGCACCTGCTCCAAGGGAGGAGCAGGAGGTGGAATTCCGGTTGTTTTTGGAGGTATATCTGGAGTTTTTTGTGCTCTCTTCAGTGTGCTGTCCCTCTTGCCTGTGATCAGTTGCAAGGGGCTAGAGGTTTCGCGGTTTTGAGTGGTCTCTCGGATGGCAAGTTCTTCTTCTTGTCTGATACTGACTCAAGGGTGTCGTCTGTTCCACTTGTAGTTGTGGAATTTGGGGGCTCTGGTCTTCCTGCATCTTTTCTGTAAGCTGTGCTATAACTGTATTTATTCTATTTTCGGTGCTGTATCTTGTTTCTTCATTATACTAGAGACAGTCACTATCATAATGGTGATCATCCGTTTTATTTGTTCTTCTGTGAATGCCGCTTGTAGATTGACAGGCTGGGGTGTATTCAGTTGGGTAGTCGCCTGAGGGGGTTGTAGTGTCCCAGGCAATATGGTGTTCTCCACCAATACTGGAGTGTTCTGTGCTTTTACTGCTATACAGCTCTGGAGCTGCGGTTGTGGAGTCCACTGATTTGTCATGGTTTCCTGCACGGACTGATTTTGTCCCGGTGTCTTCAATTTAGTCTGTAGCCTGGTAGGGGAAGTGCAGGGAAGGAATCTTCTGACAGTTGGGGTGGGGTGGGTGTTGGGTTGACTGTTTTCTGTCGCTGTTGACCCCACACGAATGTGCTCTGGGGTGCTTCTGTTGTGTTTTGTGGTTGAATTTTTGCCATTGCAACTTTCAATCCCTCTCTCCTCTCTGGGCATGATGTGCTCCAAGCGTAATGTTTCTTTCCACAATTTGAGCACTTGGCTGTCGTGATGGTTCCGTCCTTGTGTTTTTTAATACACATTTCTGTCTTGTGGCTTTGGCTGCAGATGCCACAACTCACTTTTTTTGTGGCAAAGGATTGGTGATGTCCAAATTTCTGACATTTGTAGCATCGTAGTGGTTCTGGGACAAAAGGACGCAACTTGTAAGTTCCCCAGTTGCCTAGGTCTACCTCCTCTGGGACTGTCCCCTTGATGTCCACCAGCATATGCCTTGTCTGTGCTTTGTCCTGACTCGTAACACAACGGTCTGCCTTGGTCACTTTTGGATGTTTTATGATAACTTCTACAGGTAGTTCCAGAGGATATCGTAGTAGGACCATTCTGGTTGTTTTCTCCTCGGGGTCTCATGGTATTATCTTGACCGTCTTCCCGTTGAGGTTGGTGACCTCGCTGAGGATCTTGGCTGTATGTGGTCTTGGGGAGAGAGTATCAGATCTCCAACTAGATTGGGATTCACAATGAACTTGATTTTCTTATATTCTAGTTCCAATGCTACAACTACCTCGTATGCATGGTTGAATTCGGTTTCTTTGGGAATCCTGTACTTTATCACAGTCGGAGTCGCGAAGGTGGGTGGTTCTGTCACAAGGTGGAGTGTTGAGGGCATATTGTCTATGTCGGAGATGTTGTTTTCCTTCCGAGGCCTCTTGTGGCATTGTCCTTCCATCGGTTACGTCTCTCTCGCTCGTCTTTATATGAATAAATTGACAATGGAGGCTCACTACCTTACCTAGTTCCTTGTTGCCCGAGGACCAGTGCCGTTGCCACCTCCCCCTCCCCGCCCCCAACGGGGGTCGTAGGTTGGTGGCTCTGGTTTTGCAACATGACCCCCCAAAAAGGGGGAACCTACTCTACCCTATCAGCTAAACTCACCGGCCCAGCTCACACACCTCTAAGGGGCCCCTTTGTGGCCTGTCCTAACGACAGTTCCCGCAGGGTTCGTTAATACTGGGAGAATCGATGAGGGCACTATGAAATTTGAGCATAAAACACACAAACAAGCAAGTCAATTCAACAGAGACGAGATACCCACGTCAAAGTGAGAGTGGCGTGTGTGGCCGACGTGAGCTACTTGTAGTGGAAGCACGTGGGTCGGGAGTAACTGCGACATGCGTCTTCTCACCTCACTGCTCAGCTGGCTCTCGGATAGCTTCAAACAAAGGTTAGATGGATATTTGAGCGATCGGGGTTGGGTGTAAACAGGACTGCTCAGTATGGGTCAATAGGCCCGCTGCAGTTTCCTCCATTCTTATTTTCTTTCTCTTCTTATGTACTGGTTCCTTATTTGAGTTTACAGTTAAATACGTATAAATAAAAATATGTCCGTATTAATTCTAAGAATTCTTATATATATATATATATATATATATATATATATATATATATATATATATATATATATATATATATATATATATATATATATTATATATATATATATATATATATATATATATATATATATATATATATATATATATATATATATATATATATATACATACATATAATGTCTCAGGGTCGGACTGAGAAATGCTTGGGAGCCACTGGACTCTATACTCTCTAATCTATAGATTCAAAATATCACCAGTACAAATACTAAACCCTCTGACGGTATATCATTCGCTGCAGCAAGAGGCTAAGATATGGATGAGATAGATGCTTCACTGGAAAAATATACAGAAAATTGATTTACAGCAAAGAATAACTGATTTATTTATACTGGGAAAGAGGATAACATTAAGTAAGTAGCACCAGCAGCAGGTACCTGAAAAGTTCGGGGCAATATCGGTGTGGTTGACGAGCTGGCTGGTGGTGATGGCGCCGTTGAGGAACAGACTGAAACACAGAAGTGCCACAGCAACTGAAGGGTCACAGCCGGAGTGAGCCACCACCATTAGCACTACAGCAGGACCTAACATCGCTGTGGGAAAAATGCCAGAACATTACCAATCAGATCTAACAGGAATACTAAATTAGGTTGAGTGAACGCAGCCGAAAATTATATACAATAAATTAAACTAGGATCACCTGAAGACTCGACAACTCAACTTATACCACCAGATGATTAAACAACCTAACACTACCTGGGTGTTAGGTAAGATTAGGTTAGCATTAGGGCGGTGTATATTAAGGTGAAAAAAGCTGGGGGCACCTAATCTTAACGTTAAATTAGGTTAGCTTGTATTATGTTAGATTGGTTAGGTTAGATTAGTTACTGTACTTTAGGTTATTTTATATTATGTGAGATTAGGTTAGGTTTGGTAACATAACCTAACCTAATACTAACCTCATTTATGTTAGTGTTAGGGTGGTTAATCATACTGTGAATTAAGCTGGTGGGGGCTAATTTTCGGGTGGTTCAAAACAAGAACTAATTATTCTGCTCACTTCTTCAGCTTCTGTTACAATTTTATGTAGTAATAATGAACACTTCCCATACAGTCAGTTTTGTTGGTTCTTTTGTAATATAAGAAATCAAACCAGATACTACCAATGGCACTGTATATCCTGCGAGTATTGATGATGGAGAGGTATCCACGACTCAGCAGCCAGTCACCGCTCCAGCTGCATATAAGACCTCCTGTATAGCGACACAAGAACGGCAGCCCAGATAACGCACCATTCTGAGGAAAATATACCTGCATGTAATTTTCCTCTAGCAGAGGTAAACAGGTGGGGATTTTACTGTCTCGAAACATGACTTATCTAACCTAAATGGGAGTAAATGCATTTATAACTAAGAGTGAAAATACACTCTCTCTCCTAACTTTGCACTTTATCTCTTCTTCTCACTCCACTCGTTGCAGTTAAAGAATTATTCTTGATGAACGCCAGTAGCCATACATCTTTAATGGAGAACCCGAGGATATTCTTCATGTAGGTGGGCAGCTGAGTCATATAGAGGGAGAGGCCGAAGGAGTTGCCCATGTCGCCGACGATGATAGCCCACACTGGCAGGCTGGTGGCCATCTCCCGCCAGGGGACTCGTCCCAGCCGTGTTCTTGTGATACCACCAGCAGTGACGGCCGTCTCAATGTATTCCAGCTCCTTAGTGCTGATTCTGAAGCAAGAGAACACACTGACTGTTTCCCCTGTGTGTAAGAGTTTTGATCATTTACTGTGATGGTACGATGACAAAACTAGCAGCGACAGTTATTTATCTCTACATCTTCCACCTCCTCAGCGATAATTCTGAGGTAAAACAAAAATCAATATTGTATTTTAATTTTTCTCATTAAAGTAGCATCGAAGGAACTGATTTTATGTTTACTGTTTGGACCAGTTATCTTTAAAAATATGCCTTAGGAAACTTAACAGAAAATGGAAAAAAAAACTGGTTACTGGTATGGTCACTGTACTCTAGGGAGTGACAGTTTGGCAAAAGTTTTCAAAATCTAATTGCTTGGGTTGGATTATTTGTCTATCGGCCACGCTAATTCCGAATATGTTTGAGTTTTTTTACATCATTGCATTAGAAGGTTTGTGGATACTTTTGGGTTTGGCATGAAAAACGCGAAAAAACTGTAAATAATAAAGGGACTGGCAATGTGGCACAACCTGTTAAAATCAAGTTATTGAATTGGATTATTCGACTACTGTGTACACTGGTTCATAATATGCTATTGTTTTACAACTCAATGCGCTACAAATTATGCCGATATTTTTGCTGCAAGTCACCACATACGTATATTTCGAAAACCAGGGCCCAATATTACCAACGGCGTGGATAGATTCCGTGGAATGAATTCAGGACATTCCCGCTCATGGAACATTACCAAACTCCGTATATGTGCCAATGGCAGGCCAATGGCAACATTTACAGAGTTTGTTGAGGCTCCCTGGACGGGAATGCCCTGAATTTATTCCACGGAATCTATTCACGCCGTTGGTAATATTCGTCCCAGGACTGATCAACGAATTCAGCCCAAGTAGCTTGACTTGGACAGTTAAGGACAAAATCTCAGTCCGCACTTTTGAATAAAATATTGTTCAATAGGTGGTGATATTGAAGTGCTGAAAGTTGTTTTTTCTGTGTTGTTTTGCAGTTAGTTCAAAGGGCCGCCACCAAGATGGGTCGTCCTAAGATTAGCAACACTCAGCTGCGCCAGGGTAACGATAAGGTGTTCGGGGTTCGGATGCCTCTGCCATCTAACAAGTTGCCTCTGAACAAGGAAGTTGGAAGTGCCCTGGCTTATGAAGCAGAAAACGAGAGGTTAAGGAGAAGAACAAATGCTTTTGATTATATGGATGCCACCAACAAGGTGACTGAGAAGGTACTGTCCCCACTATCTCTGAAATCAGGGTGAAAATGAGAGTCCACGACCTGTGGAGGATGCGGAGGGAGACGATGATGATGAAGGGAAATGGACAGAAACAGAAAAGGAAGAAAACGAAGAACGGGAAGCTGAAGATGAGGTTCGAGGATATAGCTGAGAAGTTGTTTGATGTGGCAGACGACAGCAAAGTGCACGAACGAGAGAAAAGCTTCCTGGCAGCCCAGAGGAAACCGGGAAGGGAGGGCTGCATTGATGGCGTTGACAAAATTGTGACTGCCAAGCTGAAAGAAGAGAGGGAGAAGGAAGCGAAGAGGGCAAAGAAAAGGGCTGAGGAAGAGAGGAAAACTGAGAAGATGAGGTCAAAGAGTAAGGAGGAGATGGAGAGGATGTCGTGTAAAGTGTCGGCAGTGGATGACAGTGCTCAGGAAGAAGATAGTGATTATAAGGATGTCAATGACAATGAGTTCAAGGCTATGGTCGACAGGAGAGCAAGATCAGAGAAAAGCAAAATGGAGAAAGAAGCCGAGGACAGGATCGGAGAAACTGCTGACAGGTTCAAGGTATCCAATGATGCAGTGGCTCACATCGCAAACACCATCAGAGCTGCAGACAACATCATAACTGAAGGGGACAAGTCTAAAGTGACTAACTGGAAGAAAGTGGAGAGAGTCAGGAAGAGGTCACGAGAACAGAAAAAAGAAAAGTTCAGGGGATTCAAGGTCAGAGGTCTCATGGTAGATGAGAGGATCAATGAGAACAAGATAGTGACTGGTGTAGGTGAGAAGAACCACAAGAGATTCGCCATGGAAAAGAGGGAAGACTGTGCAGTGATCGGCTTCCCTGGTGAGGAGTTCCTTGGTCACCTGGTCCCGGTGGGGGGAAAGGGGGTAGACCTGGCCACCAGCCTGCTGGCCTTCCTGGAGGAGCGCGGTATTGACACCACCGACCTCCTGGTTGTCCTTAGCGACGGTTGCAACAAAATGAGTGGCTATAATCACGGTTTCATCGCCGAGTTTGAAAGGCTGTTGGGACGGCCTCTCCTCCACATCCACTGCCTGATCCACAGTCTGGAGAAGCTCTTCGGCCATCTATTCAACCATTACGCTGGCCCAACCACTGGTCCCGCCTCCTGGAGTGGTGAGGAGGCTCGGAAGCTGACCGGCAACGTGTGGGACCTTCCGGTGGTTGAATTCCAGGCCGTCACCAACACCTACCTCAGGTCTCTCCTGGATGCCATCCCCTCCGTCGTCTGGGAGGAGTTCAGCTGGGACACCCGGTATCTGTTGGAGATGGCCAAGACGGTGGAGTCCGGCCACATTGAGGAGAGATGGGCCAGGGCACGGGCCGGAGCCATGACCAACGCCAGATGGCAAAACACGGAGAGCAGGGAGCTGAGGGCCTACATGAGCACCACCTCCCCCAGCGAGTCACAGAGACGGATGACCTCCTTCATCATCCTTATCTACGTGCCCTCCTTCCTGGAGATCAGGCAGAGGAATCTGCTACTGGAGGGCCCACGCCACCTCCTCGCCATCATCAACCGGGTGAGGACGTACTGCACCCTGGAGGAAGTGGAGCTGCTTACTCCATACCTCCAGTTCAACGGCTACTTCGGCCAGCACGAGGTGGTGCTGGTCTCACTGCTGGCCTCCATGGACAAGAGTGAGAGGGAGTTGGCCCTAAACATCATCAAGCAGCTGAGGAAGAAGGAAAAAAGGCACAAGAGAAAGACAGTGAGGAAAGTGAGGAACCCTCAACTGAATCTGGCAGCCACCAAGCTGTCAGAGTTGGTTGATCTGCAGAAGGCCAGCTCCTCCCCTCCCATCCTGTTCCAGCACAGTGACCAGGAACTGGAGCAATTTCTGGAGGAACCGTACAGTGAGCCAGGTCTGCCCTGCACCACCACCGCAGTGGAAAGAGGAGTGAAGCTCACCACGGAGGCGGCAGACGTGGCCAGCTCTGCCTGGCAGCAGGACCAGGTCACCTGGAACAAGCTGGAGGCCAGGAAGAGAAACAAGCGGAGGGCTAAGAAAGAGGACTACCAGTGCTAGACTGTGGGGACACTGGGACTGAGGGGACACTGTGGGGACAGCCAATGTTAGTGTGCCAACTGTGCTAGTGTGCTGCTGATAAATTGAAGCATACATGCCAATAATAAAGAATGTCTACCATTATTCTTGTTTTTTTTTATGTCGAACCGAAAAGTATCCACAAACCTTCTAATGCACTGATGTTAAAGATTCAAACATATTCGGAACCAGCGTGGCCGATAGACAAATAATCCAACCCAAGCCACTTGATTTTGAAAACTTTTGCCAAACTGTCACTCCCTACTGTACTCCGTCCTGCCCAAAACATGACACCTGAAGACGAAATGGGGATCGTTGTATACGAGTTAAAAACTAAAAATATATGTTTTTTTTTAAACACTTGGTCACCATCGTGTCAAAATTTCAGCTTCTTAACTCAAGAATTGCCTGAGATATCACCCAGAAAATCTACCAAGACACGTGAAAACGAACACTTGGAATAACCAGAAAACAGTAATGTACTCCCTTTAACTTTGTGCAAGACTGGAAGACGAAATTGGTAACGAACTAATCTTTGAAAATTTCAGACTGGTAGCCTGAAGAAGGGGAAGGATGCCGTACAGTTCTATACCTTCCAGTCCCAGATGATAATACCACGGATCACCTATTGATTAGACACCTCAGCTTACGGAATTCCACTTGAAGATTTAGCAACCAAACTTAACCTAACCTAACCCTTGCTGAATCTAAACCTACACTTCCTCCCAGGTAGCATTAGGGTGGTTAATCTTCAGCTTAAATACGCTGGGGGGGGGGGGAGGGATAAACAGTATGATTGCCTACCTGGGGTGCTGAGCCGGGGTATTGTGCATCAGAGGGAACCAGATGAAGCTCCAGACCAACGCCAAACACCCTGTCACGTAGAAGGTGGCGTCCCAGCCGTGGGTGGCGATGATGTAGCCACACAACGGTAGAGTGAAGGTGATGCTTAAGGTGCTGGCTGTTTATTGACGGCCAGGATAAACAGCGTGAACACCAGATAGCAAAAGATTAGTGGACCAAAACACAATGCTACCACTCATAGACATATTCAACATACAGACAGACAGACAGACAGACAGACAGGTAGATAGATAGATAGATAGATAGAAACAATAATTTATCATTTTCTTAACAAGGTTCAGCAACACACAGTAACATTAAAAAGTCAGCATGACTGCCCGTTAGGAACAGTGTGGATACAGCATACTGTATGCTAAGCCTTCAGTATATAAGGAGGCAGCATTAACTTTCCTAAGTTGTTACTTTCCAAATACAAAAAAATTCCCAGTTGTTTAAGTTTGTTACTGCCGACCATAATTTTTATTTTTAGGAATTATTTCCAATTTGGAAGCAACCATTAATTTAGTCTTTACAGCATTAACTTTTAAACCATATTTTTAATTTTTTTCTCACTAATATAATATACTAAAACAATGGCAGCACAGTATTCGTGTATGTGATTCAACAACATGGGTATCGACCTGGCTATCTCACCTCTTGTCACCTATGAACTGGGCTGGTGAGATGTCAGATAGTCCCACCTTTTTTGTATCTTTTATTTAAAATTTTAGAGTTTACATATATATATGTGTCTGTGAAAAATTTAAATGATTTGTCTTTTAAAATACATTTGATCATCCAATTAATAATATATTATATCCTACTTCTAATAAAGGCTATAGTCTCATCAACATTGTAGCTTTCCTTTCTACTAATCCACATATAGTAAATATAATGACACTAGCATAATCACTGTATTAAACATGAACAAATGCAGAAATCATTTGGTATTAACATTGCAGATTGTATTCAGGATATCAATGAGCCATTTAATTATCACTTTGTTATTTAAAATTATGGATATTCTACCTGACCACATCTTAAACAACTATGTTAATGTTTAACATCTTTAGTCTCTGATTAGTTGGTATAGTTTCATGAATATCCTTATTGGGGGATCGGTGGTAGATGCGGTACCGTTCTTGCCTCGCAAGCGAGATGTCACGGGTTCGATTCCCGGGCCGGTGGAAGTTTGGACTTACTTCCTTGCCCCCATTAGTCCCTGTTCACCTAGCAGTAAAGTAGGTACCTGGTGTAAATAAAAAATTGCGAATTCGTATTCAGGGAAAGTTGTTGGAGCTTCCAATAACTTCATGACATAAAACCACTGACTCTTCAGGCTTCTACGCCCTTGACTCTTCAGGCTTCTACGCCCTTAACTCGTGAGACATAAAGGCAAGCATGAACTTAGCATGCTTCCCTGTTGGTTTCTGTAAACGCTTCTGCGCTTCACCTTATACAAGGATGTAAAGGGGGTGCCAAAAAAAAAAAAAAAATAATATCCTTATTATATGGAGCCTCTTTGGTGAGGATCCATATATTTACATGTATAAAATTTTCAAATAAAAGACCATTTAAACAGCAGACACTTGTAGTGGACTTCTCCCCTACAACTGCCTAACTGCGTAGCCACGCCACCACCTGTTACCGTTTTCCCTAGCAACCAAGCGTATCCGCATTCCATTGCCCGCCGTATCTTAGCAACGGAACTAGTCACCGGCTACTTCTCGGGTTTTTCCACCATGACTCATAGCCGCTGCTGGGTGTATATAAGCTCTGTCTCTCCCTTGAGATTCAGTCAGACCAATCTTCTTGAACAAGCAACACCTCCTCCTCTGCCGCTGCCTGGCGACCCTCGCCTCTCCGCCTGCCTGGCGGTCCTCGCTCCCGCCAGCGAGCATGTCCTTCTCTGAGCTTCCTCACCAACCAACTCTGATTCTGACCAATCTTCTTGAACAAGCAACATCTCCTCCAGCAAGCTCCACACTGTTAACATTTCATTCAACCAGGAGGCCAGCAACAGGCAACATCTTCTCTAACGGAGCTCCTGCACACATACCTCCTTAGACAAGCTACTCACCGCACGTCTCTACCAAGCAGCCCCTCACCACACAGCACCTCCAGCACCAGACTGTCTATCATATAACTTATATATTATACAAGAAAACCACATTAGAGTTTCCTTCCATCCTGAGTGCTAGACAACTTTAATATCTCGATACCCCTACACACTTTTCTTCAACGGCTGGTTTAGTCCATGCTATTATCATATTATAAACGTCTTTACTCCTAATACTGGGAAAGTGTCCATGCCTTTCTCTCTTTCCTATGGTATTGAATGCATTACTATAAGACGTTTATTTTAAGGCGTTTTAAGATGCACGGAATAGCTAACGCGTTAGCTTTCCCGGACTGTCATTAAAAAATACGACATTTTACTGCGTCTTGGGAATAACTGTTGTACAACACAGTCTTCAGAAATCAATAAAATTAAGAGAACTGTTATTTAGACACAATAAGGAAAGAAATAGTGAAGAAAAGATATAGAAAATTATGGAAAGAAAGACAAAAACGAAAAAAAGTCAGTCAACAATATATAATAATAAAAGAAAATCGGATCCGTTGTAAAGGAAATTTCTCAGGACTCTGGAACTACACGAAATGACTAGAGCAGCTGTATGCTTCTTCTCTGGCAGCTAGGTGTTCGCATATTTTTTCACGAAATACGACGAATTTCAGGCTCGTTTAAGTCTTAAATTTTGCACTTACAGACCTGTAATCATCTTGTTCACCCTTATCTAAAGTATCTTATGAGTGATGATATTAAATTCTTAATCATATTTGAGTAATTATCAATAATGTTACACCAAAGTCACCAACGGCTAATGAAATCGGACAGAGCCCACTTAAAAATGAGGGGAACCAAAGCTGGTCTCAACTACGCGCAAGCCTTTTCAATTCTTTCACTCCATACACTTTGGTTTAGGTCCTATCCAATATACTGCCGTGTATAGAATTATTTTTATTATTATATCGCAGTTTTTTATTGCCTTACATGCCTCCAACTCTTCAATATTAATCAAAATATTCTCCATAAGCGGCAATGATTAGCGTACTTTCAGTGGGAGAAATCGCGGATTGGTTTGGTAGCTATTTGGCCAGCTTGGGCGCTGCACGAGGCTAACGCCTAATCGAGGTGTTAGCTTTTCCCTCTGAATGTGTCATACACACAACTCAAAAGCAGCATCTTCGCATAAAGAATAGCTAATGCGTTAGCTTTTCTGTGCATAGAAAACTCCTTACAATAAACCCCAATAATAAGGTGGAGACAAGTAAGACACATTTTCTGAAGGTTTCATATCTAATAAATAACTGGTTCTTATACATGTCTAATAAGGGGTTAAAGGTTTTCCCTTTTCATGGTCTGAAGCATTATTTATGAAAGTTGTACATAATATAGCAGCTGCTTTACAAAAGAATAATAATTACTCCAATACCTTCTTGTTTGACAGGTGAATACAGAGTTTGTCTTTTAATTGGCTGGTACAGTCGGGGTCAAAAGTTTGCTCGCACCTAAAATGAAGCAGCATCCACCCCAAATGGGATGTAACAGACAGGGTAAATCAGTTCGGAGAGTCATTCCAGTGCCTCAGTTTCATCACGGGGAGCTAACTTTCGTTCCCGACTGTACATACAACTCCATGTGTATCTAAAAAACACACGATTCAATTTTCTGTGAATACATTTTACTTGGTGGAAATGTATGGGAGAGGTGCCATACCTTAGACAAAACTTTTGAGTTAACTTTTTAGCTTTTTGGTACAAAGAAAATTTCCTGTTTGATAAACAATTAACAATTATGGTGATATTTTTTAAGTTTTTATCCCAAAGCATCTGTACAGTTTGCTCATAACTTCAATCACAGAGCAGGACATAATTCTTCCACTCACCCAAACCCATAATACTCAGGCATACCGAAGCATATAGGGACCGTGACAAGTCGCTGGTTAGTGAATCAATGGTTATCAAAGTAATTAGTACCATAATATTATAGCAAATTCAGGGGGTTAGGTACTGGCCACCCCCAAAAGAACTCCCATCTACCCTTGATATATCTGTAGTGTACACTCAAGCATGAAAATAAAGCAGATATATAAAGAAAGTAAAATAAGCATTAAATAAGGAATGTAAAGCATGAATAGTGACTGTTATTTACCCGTGTAGAGGATGGTAGAGGCGGTCTAGGGTGATAAGATCAAGTCTCTACCAATCTTTGATGGTCCATCACCAACCTTATTATGCCTTATTACGCCATAGTAAGCCGTATTACACCTTATTACGCCTTATCACATCACATCAAGCTGCCCCTAACACACTAAGTAAAAAAAATAACGAAAATATCAAGTCTCTCTTAATCTTTCCTATCACCACTCCTAATACGCCTTATCACGTCACATCAAGCTAAGAGGAGCTAACACTGGGGCATGTTGACAGGACCATTGAATGGTCAGAAAAAAAACTGACTGGAACAGTATTACACTTTACTATTCTGTTTTCAAGCCCCTTAACATAAAGCCTGTCAATTCTTGATCCATATTTATCCCTAACATGTGTAAATTCCTGTTGCTAATTATATATCATGGCAACATCCTCGAGTTTTATATCCTTTAGAAGAGCTGATAAAGCTGTAGACACCAAACCTTTGTCGTCATGATTGCTTCAATCTCTCATGCTGGTAGCACAGTTCAAATCTCCTGCTATTATTACATTTTCAATATTACATCTGCTATTGTATAATAAATCATCAGAAAATAATTTGTTTCTCTTTTTTTCCCCTGATGGTGGATAAATATTGATAATGGGAATTATACTGTTTAGCAAGGAAACTCTGACACATAAAATGTGGCCATTAACATTTATCTCATACTGTAGTTTGGTATTTTGATAGTGGAATTTTTCCTTACTAATAGATCAGTTCCTCCTTTTAACAACTGTGTACTGTTTATAATAATTTTGAAGTAATCATTTAGGTAATATAATTCCCGGATCTTTAACATTATGTTCCTGTATCACAAGGATGTCAATATTATAATACTTAACGACAGATAATAGTTGCATATGCTCACCTAAATTATTTAGACCATTCACATTTAGTGTAGCATACATTATAAACATGTCAGTATTATTGTGATAATAAAGATTGTAAAAAATTAGTTCTTTACTTTTTCCTCTTAATGTCTCTTTTCACTTTCTTTATTCACTTCTTTTTTGCCTTGTTCTTTTCCATCCCTCTTAATCAGCATCACATTACTATCACTAACTGCTCATACGCTCCAGCTCTGTATATGTTCAACCGTTTCTCACCATGGTTCGTCTTTTCCAATTGGATTCTTTTTCTTTCTATCATCTTTTTTTTTCCATTCCCAATTTCTAATTCATTATCTATCTGACTATTCACTTGACCACTTAAATCACCTTTGTCTTTATTGTTTTTACAGTATTTTGCTCCGTGCAATAATTTTTATCCAGAAAATTTTGAAACATTGTCATTAGTTACTTCATCGGTATGCACTTTTACCTGATTTTTATCATCGCTGTTGTTAATTTCAAATTAATTTTTCTCTGGTTTGTTCTCATCTTTCTTGTCTGCATCATTTTTTTTTCTGCTTGGTGACCTAATTCAAGTGACCTCTACAATTTCCACCATGCTATCCGTGTTTTTACCTCACCTTTACACTCTCATTGCTGTTAGGAATTCTTACAATTTTGTCTTCATATTCCTCACAAAATTTTTCAAAAAATATAGTGTCCCCAATTTTCACCACCACCTTTTTGTTTCTTAATACAGGTAGTTGAACGTCAACTATTTGGTCATGTTTCATATTCAGGCTTACCTGAAAACAACTGTTCGATCAAGTCTTTCCTCCTTGAAGGGGGAGTGTACGTCCCCCGTCCCCATTTAAGCTTTTTTATTAAGTCACCAACATTATGATCTCCTTACTGGCTGGCTGTTGATGTGCCAACGGTGGGTTACTCGTTTAACACTAAAAGCAGCACAAACATGACTTTTGGTTTAGATATAACTTTACCAAAGTTTTCAGCATTACTTCAATCACATTGTTATACTCAGATACTAACGCGAGAGGGATAGAAACTTAGGAAATCCTTAGTTTGTATTAGACGTCCCACTGCTCCTCCGCTTCTCTAGGCGCATGCGCCAAAACTCTAATCTTACCTACTAGTCGCCTTGTACAATTTAGTGTTCCATCCAACTGGTACCTTGTAACTCTTGTAGTTAATTCGTGTTTGTTTAAGAGTTTGTAATGTTCACACTAACACTATTTTGTATATCCATTTATTTACCAAAGTATAGCACACTCTATGGTTATCAATAATTAAATAGCCAATAGACAACAACCGTCCATTTACGAGAGAATGCAGGAGGAAATTTACAGAGCTCTTTAACACGTCTGTAGCGTGGGAGATACAGAAATTAAGTCCCAGACGGGGCGCGTGGTGCCGACCTGTGTAAATCAGAGGTACATGGAGGACAAATGATTGTCATCCAACTTGCGAGAAGGTATTGATGATTATCTAGTTACTTCGGTTAGTGTAATTTATACAAACGCTACATGTAATTAGCCCATATTTATATTAAATCTACTGTCAATACTGTATGTTGACAGAGACTATTACATTGTCCAGCAGCGGTCTTTAGCCGTACAAAACCATGCTTCCTGAATAAATACTATTATCATAAAGATCACATACCTGTACTCATCATCTCTCTGTATGATTTCTGCCATCTACTGTACATTTATTTGAGGTAGGATTCTTAACATCATTTAGAAGTATGTTTATTGTATTGTATATTGTACTGCCGTGTACAACTTGATGTTTGGTTACAGAAGTCTGAATTTGTTTTAATTTTCATGTAGAACGTTGTGTATCAGTTACAACAACAACAACAACAATATTAATGATAATACAATAATAATAATAATAAAATAATAATAATAATAATAATAATAATAATAATAATAATAATAATAATAAAAGTGTAGCTGGGACTTACCGAAGTGTACGATGGCGACGAACCTGGGCCGCTCCAGAGGGGGGATCCAGCGAGCCAGTATACACTGCATTGTCGGCCATGACATACCCTGCAACACACCATATATCATGCAACACACCATATACCCTGCAACACACCATATACCCCGCAACAATACATACCCTGCAACACACTATACCCTGCAACACACCATATACCCTGCAACACACCATATACCCTGCAACAATACATACCCTGCAACACACCATATACCTTGCAACAATACCTACCCTGCAACGCACCACATACTCTACAACACACTACACACCCTGCAACACACTACATACCCTGCGACACACCATATGCCCTGCAACACACTACACAAGGGCGGATCCAGGGGGTCCTGGGGGTCTGGACCCTCCCTTTTATCAGAAAATTCCAATACTTTTCTTTAATGTAGTGCTGTATTGTACTCAGCCATTTTTGTATAGTAAAAAGTAATTTCTATGGACCTCTGAATCTCTCCTAATAGCAAGTGCACGTGGCTTCAAAGTAGCCTCAAAATGATGGGTGGGCTCGCTTTGCTTATGTTCCCCCACCCAAAACTTCGTTGAACCCCCTTTTGATATTCCTGGATCCGCCCCTGCTACATACCCTGCAACACACCACAAAATGGTTGCCCCTCGTATTCGAGGATGGCCGGCCCTAGGGCCACCTAGGTGTGAATTAATTTAAGGTGTGGAAGCTGTCTCCAACACAACAACCACTCCCTATGTTAACAAGTTGCACGACCCATCAGACCCAGTGTCAAGGAATAATCCGAGAAGACCGGGCAAATCTTCAACTGCACTGGCTAACAATTACCCCGGAACACGATCAGCAAATTGATTAACAATCAGGTCCCCAGAGACACATGGCATAAAGAAACTTGCCCCCAGTTTAACCCTGCCCGGGAACGAACCCGGGTCTACTCGCTTGCGAGGCGAGCATGCTGACCATTACACCACATCCCCTACAACACACTACATACGCTGTAGCACACCACATACTCTGAAGCAAACCATATACTCTGCAACAGTGCAACACACCATACACCCTACAACACACCAAATAGCCTGCAACACACCACATAGACTGTAAAACATCACATACTCTACAATACACTACATATTCTGCAACAAGCCACATACCCTGCAACACATCACACACTCTACAACACAGCACATATTCTGCAACAAACCACAAACCCTACAACACACTACATGCCCTGCAACACATCACATACTCTACAACACACCACATATTCTGCAACAAACCACACACCCTGCAACGCATCACATACTCTACAACACACTACATATCTTGTAACACACTACATTCCCTCAACACACAACAGCTCCAAGGAATAATTAATAAATTTGCCTAATACCAGAGTTATAAAATTAATATTCCTTCTGAGATATTAATGATATCAATATCCCTTATTATAGCCCCACTGACGTTAACAATGTAATATTTTCTTAGAGGTAGATAATGATAATAATAATCACCTGTTGTGCACACACCTGTATATCTTGTGGCTCGAGGGAATAAATGCCTTTATTTAAGCTAAAGAATTTTCGGGATCGGAAGTACAGACAGTTTTGATACCCGTGTCACAGTACCTTCTGACACAGTGATTGAACCTTGTTTTACAGTACTTCCTGACAGAGTGATTGAACCATGTGTCGCATTACCTTCTGAAACAGTGATTGATACCTGTGTCACAACACCTTCTGACACAGTGATTGAACCATGTGTCACATTACCTTCTGACACAGTGATTGATACCTGTGTCACATTACCTCCTGACACAGTTATTGATACCTGAGTCACAACACCTTCTGACACAGTGATTGATCCCTGTGTCACATTACCTCCTGATAAAGTGATTGATACCTGTATCACAACACCTCCTGACACAGTGATTGATACTTGTGTTACAATACCTCCTGACACAGTCTTCGAGGCAGTAGATAATGACGAAAATTACGATGTTATTTACTTAGACTTTAGCAAAGCATTTGACAGAGTACCGCATCACAGGCTTCTGAGAAAAATTAAGGCTCATCGTATCGAGGGGAAAGTTTTAAATTGGATAAACTCATGGCTCACCGATAGACCGCAGAGGGTCAGCGTAGATGGTGTTAAATCTGAGTGGGGCCGTGTAACCAGTGGGGTTCCCCAGGGGTCAGTACTAGGCCCACTCTTGTTCATAATCTACATAAACGATCTAGATACTGGGATCAGCAGTGACATAAGCAAGTTTGAGGATGACACCAAAATAGGGCGGCAAATTAATTCAGGGCAGGATGCAATTGCATTACAGGAGGATCTAAATAAACTGCAGGGGTGGTCTGAAAAATGGCAAATGAAATTCAACACCAGCAAGTGCAGCGTACTTAATATTGGAAGAACAAATACTGTCAATGTATACAGCCTTAACAACATCAACCTTGAGAAGTCGACTTGTGAAAGAGACCTAGGGGTACTTGTAAGTCCGGACCTACGGCCTAGAAAACAGTGCGTTAATGTTCGAAATATGGCAAACAGAGTATTGGGTTTTATATCTAGAAGTGTAAGTAACAAGAGTGCAGAGGTCTTATTGCAACTATATCTTGCGCTAGTCAGGCCGCACCTCGATTATGCGGTTCAGTTCTGGTGCACCTATTATAGAATGGATATAAATTCACTAGAGTCGGTGCAGCGAAGAATGACAAAAATGATTCCGGGACTTAGAAACCTTCCATATCAGGATAGGTTAAAGAAACTTAACTTGCATTCCCTAGAAAGACGAAGAGTGCGGGGAGATATGATAGAAGTATTTAAGTGGGTGAAAGGAATCAATAAAGGGGATATAGATAAAGTTCTTATAATATCCGAGCAGGATAGGACTCGGAGCAACGGATTCAAGTTGGATAAGTTTAGGTTTAGGAGGGAGATAGGAAGAAACTGGTTCACATATAGGGTGGTGGGCGAGTGGAACAAGCTTAGCTACTTTGTAGTAAGTGCGGGAACTCTGGAAAGTTTCAAAAGGAGGCTAGATAGATTCATGGATGATAGAGAGTGGTAGTAACTCTCGACAGGAGCTGCCATGCACAGGCCAACCGGCCTATTGTAGACTCCTTATTTTCTTATGTTCTTATGTTCTTATGTTACAATACCTCCTGACACAGTGATTGATACTTGTGTTACAATACCTCCTGACACAGTGATTAACACCTGTATCACATTACCTCCTGACACAGTGATTGATCCCTGTATCACATTACCATCTGACACAGTGGTTGATCCTTGTGTCGCAGTACCTTCTGATACGGCAACTGAACTATGTCTCCTCATATTCAGTATAATATGTTTCAGCACACTCACGCTACACAGCCCCAGTATGACCCTGAGAGCAATGAGGGATGCGTAGTTCGTGCGGGCAGCGAGGGGCGTGAACAAGGTGCAGATGCCACTGAACATGATACAGATCCCGAACACAATTCTTGGTCCATACCTCTCTGCTAGACGACCCCCCACTACCTGTCAACAAGATGATGCTGTTAGCAGGTCAAAGGCAGAGAGAGAGAGAGAGAGAGAGAGAGAGAGAGAGAGAGAGAGAGAGAGAGAGAGAGAGAGAGAGAGAGAGAGAGAGATAAGTGGGACAAACAAAGAGACAGAAGCAGAAAGACAGGTAGAGTTGATCAGGGCAAGACATGGAAATAGTTTATTTGACAAACATTGAATTAGGAACAAGACAGTGCTACTCGCTCTTTCTCTTTCTTTCTGCGTGAGTCAGACTCTCCTTGATTAATAAAAGACCTTCCAGTTACTTACTAACTAATCTATTGGTTTTCTGGAAATACCTGTACATATTAGTTCTAAAGCATACCTAAATACACAAGATCTGATGTCTGCTTTAGCTGCAATATTTTCCCTGTTTTTACAGTACGACATTTCCTGCCTTAGCCTTTAACTATCTTGTAAATAAGAAAAGTTGCTCTGAAAATTAAGCGCCTAAGAGGATCCGTAAAGTTTGACCTGACCTGCATATTCTGATTTGACCCCAGTAGAGTTTAAACTGACCTGCGTAAAAACGTAGCCGTAGTAGTAGCTGGCCAGGATGACCCCCTGGGTGATCTCATCCCAGTCCATCTCCCCTTCGTCTTCCACCTGTAACCAAGGTCATCCATTGTTAGTGACACAGAAGTCTACATTTATGCCCTTAAGAAAAACGTTTGTACCGCCAACATCACCATCTGCACCACCAACAAAAACGTTTAAACCTCCAACATCAACGCCTGCACCAACAACAAAAACGTTTATACCGCCAACATCAACGTCTGCACCAACAAAAAAACGTTTATACCGCCAACATCAACGTCTGCACCAACAATAAAAACGTCTATACCGCCAACATCAAAATTTGCACCAACAATACAATTGTCTATACCACCAAGAATATAAACGTCAATAATGTCTGCAACAACAACACAAACGTTTGTACAGCCAACATCAACGTCTGCACCAACAACGCACACATACGAGCAAATAATTAGCTGTAGAACCTATATTTGAAGTTCCCCGGCGTGTTCGAGCTAATGATGGTGTTTGGTAACTTGCTCCATTCATCCACTACTCTATTTCTCAATCAATGTTTACCTATCTCATGCCTAAATCTAAATTTGTCTAATTAAAAACCAATAATACGTGTTCACATTTCGGTTAGATAGTTTGAGTACCTTTGTTATATCACCTTTGTTTAACCCTGACTTCCATTTATACACCTCGATCATATTGCCCATCACTCTACGTCTTTCGAGGAAGTTTATACTCAAGTTCCTAATGCCCAGGATTAACCTTGTCATCCTCCTCTCAATACTTTAAAGGAATTCGATATCCATTCTGTAATACGGATCCGCATAATCCAAGTGAGGTCTCACATAATTATGTAAGATATAGTTTTAGGATAACCTTGCTAGTCTTGTAACTAACACTCCTTTGTATGAAGCTAAATACCCTGTTAGGCCCTGTTTCGAGCAAAAACGCATTGCTGTCTTGGTTTAAGATTCCTACAGTACTTATCATTACCCTTAAATCTTTCTCAGTAGGATTTCACAATATCAACGTTGTTCATCTGATTTCAGCTTTCTCTATTTCCATCTCCTTGGCTAAGAACTCTCTAGTTTTTCTCTTTAAATTTAATCTTCTATTTTATAACTTTGAGAAAAGTTTGTTCAGATCTTCCTGTAGTTTAGCGGAGTCCTCGTCAGATTTTAATGACATGGTCGATCTTAGTATTATCAGCAAATTTACTGATGTTATTGTCTACGCTTATATCTATGTCGTTTATGTATATGATAAATAATAATGGTTCAAGTAAGGGTCCAAATTGGAAAATAGCTACTAGACTTGTCAGATATGAACGCCCACTTGTGAAGCCACGCTGGGAATCATTGATCAACTTGTCTTTTGAGGAGACTTCGAATTGAGTTTGAAACTATTTCTTCGAGCAATTTGCCTATAATTGATGTTAAACTGATAGGATGGTAGTTAGACGATAGTGATTTTTGTTCGAAATAAGGCAAATGTTCGAAATAATTCAAACAGAGTGTTGGGTTTTATATCTAGAAGTGTAAGTAACAAGAGTGCAGAGGTCTTATTGCAACTATATCTTGCGCAAGTCAGGCCACACCTCGATTATGCGGTTCAGTTCTGGTGCCCCTATTATAGAATGGATATAAATTCACTAGAGTCGGTGCAGCGAAGAATGACAAAAATGATTCCGGGACTTAGAAACCTTCCATGTCAGGATAGGTTAAAGAAACTTAACTTGCATTCCCTAGAAAGACGAAGAGTGCGGGGAGATATGATAGAAGTATTTAAGTGGGTGAAAGGAATCAATAAAGGGGATATAGATAAAGTTCTTATAATATCCGAGCAGGATAGGACTCGGAGCAAAGGATTCAAGTTGGATAAGTTTAAGTTTAGGAGGGAGATAGGAAGAAACTGGTTCACAAATAGGGTGGTGGACGAGTGGAGCAAGCTTAGCAACTTTGTAGTAAGTGCGGGAACTCTGGAAAGTTTCAAAAGGAGGCTAGATAGATTCATGGATGATAGAGAGTGGTAGTAACTCTCGACAGGAGCTGCCATGCACAGGCCAACCGGCCTATTGTAGACTCCTTATTTTCTTATGTTCTTCTTATGTTCTTAAAAATCAGTTTCACATTCACAATCCTCCAGGATTCTGGTACTCCTCCCGTTTTTAATAACATGTTAAACAAGTTTCCTAAGGGCATGCTATGCTCTTCCTTACATTCCTGTAATTCTATGGGAAGCTTTGGCTAGAGCCTTGGAGTTTGAATCCGACGTATGGTTAAATGTGCCAAGCTTCAGAACGGAGTCTAGCTCTGGGTTTAAAGCACGAGAAGGTCAAGTACAAGAGACAGAGATTTAAAGGAACCTGTTGGTATTGTGAGAAGATTGGGCACTAACAGGAGGCTTATTACAAGCGGAAACGAGAGCGATAGAAGGGCAATTCAGAGAAGAACGTGGAGAAGAAAGATGTTGGACGTGTGGAGAAGATGGACACTTCAAGATTAATTGCCCACAGAATTCCAATAGAGGGAAAGAAGAGCAGCCCACTAAGACGGGGAAACTAGGGGTGTTGAGGTGCAACGACCAGAGCCCCACTAATGACAAAATGCAACCGAGCCACTGTAAGCAGTGTCCAGGTTGAAGGTGAGATCGATGGCATAAGGTGTCCATTGGTGATCGACACAGCCTCGGAGCAGACTTTTGTGAGGCCGGACGTGGGTAGTAATCGACTACTACCTGAGACGTCGCAGCAACTCTGTGGGATAACTAGGCAATTTTCTTCATTATTTAAGCAAATATACAAACATTGGGAAACTTATCATGATCTAAAATAATGATGAATAGTTTAATATATGTCCTGACAGTGATACAGCCGAAAATAGATCCACCAATCACAACCACCATTACATATAACCTTACTTTACCAAGTATTGCCTCGTAAAATTGTGAGTAAGAGACCCAGGTGGGGGTCGCTTGATCATTGGCTGACTGCACATCTGTCTGGCCATGGATTACTTCACTAAATGGCCAGAAGCATACAGTATGCCATCCCAAATGAGGAAGCCACGACGCTAGGGTGCTGGTTGACCAGTCCTTCTGCCGGTTTGGTGCGCCCCAAGAGTTGCACTCGGACCAAGGGCAGAAACTTTGAGTCAGTTGTGTTAAGCGAGTGCTGTAAACTGTTGAGCATAAGGAAGACTAGGACCACTCCACTTCGGCCAAAGTCAGACGGAATGGTGTAAAAGTTTAATTGGACCTTGGGACAAGAACTGGCCAAGCACTGTGCTGAGGGGCAGACAGAGTGGGACAGAAGTTGCCTGCTCTGTTGAAGGCGTATCGATCGGCTGCCCACGAGTCAACTGGATACACACCGGCAAAATTAATGCTGGGTCAAGAACTGAGGCTGCCAGTGGAAAAGAATGATTGCCTGCGGATTCTGTGCCAGTCCTCACGACACAGTGGAATGCAAGACGAAAGTTCAGAACAAAATCCCAGTTGCTCCACTGTGTGTCAACTGCCGAGGAAGACACCTCGCCTGGAATGTCAACCGGCCACAGCATCCTGGCACTTGCCCAGGAAAGCCTACCGTGTTCCACCGCCCTTGTCTCTGACGGAGCCACTGCCAACCGTACCTCACTCCACTCCACTTATGCCTCTTCCAACCAGCGAAGAGTTCCTATTGGTTTCCTCTCCCCTATCATCCCTATCAATCCCATCCCCGACATTCTCACCCATACCATTCACCTTTTACTCCCTCCCTCCCCCGTCTGCTCTTGGAGAAGGACGTGCCCTAAGTGCTCGTGTTAGTGACCATAGGAAATGGCCGCCGTGGATCGTTGTGTTGTGGGGAAGCGGGACGGTGTGTGAGGAAAGACGACCCCCTGACCACTCTGTTAAGTCATCTGGAGCAGTTGAGGAGAGAGATAGACGTTTTAAAGGGGGAGAACGTAACCCTCAGGACTGAACTCCTTCAGGTAGGTGTCCTGCCTAAAAGAACACTTGCGAAGGAGGGTCAGGGGGAACAGGCGTGGAGAGTGGTTGTCTCCAAGGGGACTAGGGTCGGACTCAGGAAAGCTGACCAGGAGGTGGAGTGCAGTAACCCCTACCAAGTGTTGGGGGAAGATGGTGAGGAAGAGAAGAGGTAGGACGAGGAAGAGAAGAGGAAGGAGGGTGTGGTGCCAGGAGAGAAGGGGCAGTTGTTCAAACCCTGCCCAGTGGTAAGGTCGTGGTAGTTGGGGACAGCCAGGTGAGGTTCTTAGATAGGACTTTTTGTGCAAGAGATAGGAAATGTAGGAGTAGGGTGTGTTTTTCTCGGGCTGGGATAGGGCATGTAGCTGAGATGATAGATAGGGATCTGTCAGGAGAGGGTACCACGCCAGTAGTGTGTCTTTGTGTAGGAGGCAATGACATAGGAAAGGTTAGGAGTGAGGAACTTTTTAAGAGGTACAGGGAAGCGCTAGGGAAGGTCAGAGATAGGGGAGGGATCCCGATAGTATGTGGTGTCTTGCCTAGAAGAGGAGTTGGTGGTGACTGGTTGTCAAGGGCAGTTGGTGTCAACGGCCGACTTGACAGATATTGCAAGTCAATATCAGTCCCATTCATTGACAACTTGGACAACTTCTACGGCAGATTGGACCTTTTTGCTAGGGATGGGGTGCATCTGTCTAGGGTTGGGGTGGCAACCCTGGCTGGCTCTCTCGAGAGGGCAGTTCAAAAGCTATTAAAGTCTTTAAACTGCTAGGGGATCATGTGAGCAAGGAGGTGGAGGACACTGCAGTGGGAGCGGGTAAACAAAGTGAAAGGTTACAGGGAAATAGTGCTAGGAATTATGACAAAACTAAATTAGTCAGGGAGTTAAAACCTAAACGTGACAAAGAGAGGACTCAGAATACGACTAACTTAAATGTCTACTACACAAACAGTAGAAGTATGATAAACAAAATGGATGAAATCAGGGCGTTGGTATGTACCGTAAAAATCGATATAATAGAATTAACCGAAACATGGATAAACCTAGACTCACGTGAGTTACTTGTCGAATACCAAATTCCAGGTTACAAATTATTCCATACTGATAGGCAGATTAGAAAATGAGGCGTAGTAGCAATCTATGTCAGGGATAATCTGAAGTGTGAAATAAATAAGGAAATAAAAACTGAGCGGAATGCAGAAACAATTTGGATAGAATTAATCGATGGTAGGGAAAAATTAATCACAGGAGTAATATATAGACTTCCTAATCTTGATAGAGTTAATGAGTGACGTATTTGGGTTAAAATGCGCAGGGCTTCCATACACAGCAAAGTCTGTATAGTAGGCGACTTTAACTTTAGCTAAATTGATTGGATTGACCTTACGGGTAACTCAGAATCAGAGAATTTTCTTAAAACAACCAAGAACCGTTTCCTAAGCCAACATATAACCGAACCCACCCGGGGTAATAATATACTCGATTTAATTCTTTCAAACAGAGAAAACCTCATTAGTAATGTCGAGGTAGGGAACGAACTTACTAACAACGATCACAAAGAAATTAGATTCCAGTTAGAATTTCAGGGCAGCCGCAAGGAAAATTCCACTAAAGTCCCAGATTTCAGAAGGGCAAACTTTGATAGTTTGAAAAGGCAGCTGAGAGAAGGGGTATCACACTTGGGGGTGAATTACATGACCTCACATGAGGTGTTCTCTCACAATGTACCCACAGAGGAAGACTTCACCTTACCTGGAGACCTCACGGTTGAGAATGACATGATAACTAGATCTCAGGTTGACGAGTTCCACAACAATTTAAATAATGAGTTACGTAATGCACAAAGGCAGAACATACTATACAGAAAACTCAGATCAAACAACAATGACCCTTAATGGATAAATAATTATTTAAAGAATATTATTGGACAAAGGAAGGCTATAGGTAGGAGTATAAATCGTGGTGAAGTTTACCCCCGAGATTATTATAAGGTATTGGCGGGTAGGGTTAAGACCGAGATAAGAAAAGCAAAGAGGAATATTGAACTGAAGGTAGCAAGGGAGGTGAAGTCAAACCCTAAGGGATTCTATCAAATGTTTCAAACTAAAACACGAGAAAAGATTGGACCAATACAATCGGATACCGGCGAGCAAACTGATGACGGCTGAGAAATGAGCAATTATCTGAAAAAATATTTTTCAACAGTTTCACCACCGAATATTTTAACATGATACCCGAGGCACCTGCTCTATACAGAGATGGTGAAGAAAATAAATTAAGCGTGATAGTAGTGACTAGTAACGATGTTAGTAAGCAAATAGACAAACTAAAGCCTAATATATCACCAGGTCCGGATGAGATATTTGTCAGAGTATTAAAGGAATGTAAGGAAGAGCAAATTTGTTTAACATTTGTCCTTAAAAACGGGTGGAGTACCAGAATCCTGATGGATAGCAAATGTAATACCGATTTTCAGGAAGGGAGATAGATCACTATCCTCTAAGTACCGTCCAATTAGTCTAACATCAATTGTAGGCAAATTACTGGTAGCAATAATTTCAAACTCTATTCGAAATCACCTGGAGAAGCACAAGTTGATCAATGATTCCCAACATGGCTTCACAAGCGGGCGTTCATGTCTAACTAATCTATTAACATTCTTTTCATCTGTTTTCGAATCAATGGACGAGGGGCACACTTATGACGTGGTATATCTCGACTTTAGCAAAGCCTTCAACAGAGTCCCCCACGAAAGACTAATAAGAAAAGTGGAGGCTCATGGCATTAAAAGATATGTTCTAAAATAGATTAGGGCGTGGTTACAGGACAGGAAACAGCGAGTGAGCATTAACGGCACTAAATCCGATTGGAGCAACTTCGCTAGTGGAGTTCCCCAAGGCTCAGTACTTGGACCATTATTATTTATTATATACATAAAAGACGTAGATGTCGGCATAGACAGCAGCTTAAGTAAATTTGCTGATGACACTAAAATAGGGCGAGTAATTAAATCTGACGAGGACTTCGCAAACCTACAGGAAGATCTAAACATATTTTTCGAGTGGTCTGAAAAATGGCAGATGAAATTCAATGTGGACAAGTGTTCATTATAGGATATGTAAACAGGGAAACCAGATACCAGATGAGCAACATTATTTTTG
Source organism: Homarus gammarus (assembly GCA_958450375.1). Classification (NCBI taxonomy): domain Eukaryota; kingdom Metazoa; phylum Arthropoda; class Malacostraca; order Decapoda; family Nephropidae; genus Homarus; species Homarus gammarus. The sequence continues at coordinate 108,999 of CAUDMG010000039.1, forward strand.
AGAAATCCGAGTGCGAGAAGGATTTAGGAGTAATGATAAGTAGGAGTCTTAAGCTAAGTAAACAATGTGTATTTGCTCGAAACAAGGCTAATAAAGTACTTGGGTTCATACAAAGGAGTGTTAGTTACAAGACTAGCGAGGTCATCCTCAAACTATATTTTGTGCTTGTGAGACCTCACTTGGATTACACCGTTCAATTCTGGTCACCGTATTACAGAATGGACATAGAATCCTTGGAAAGAATTCAGAGGAGAATGACAAGACTAATTCCAGGGCATTAGAAACCTAGAGTACAGAGACAGGTTAAAGCATCTTAATTTGCACTCCCTCGAGAGAGGTTGAGTGAGGAGCGATATGATCGAGGTGTACAAATGGAAGTCAGGGTTAAACAAATGTGATATAACAAAGGTACTCAAACTATCCATCCAGGAGCGAACTAATTGTTTTAAATTAGACAAATTTTGACTTAGACACGAGATAGGTAACATTAGTTTGGAAATAGAGTAGTGGATGAGTGGAACAATTTACCAAACCTCATCATTAACTCGAATACACTGGATAGTTTCAAACATAGTTTGGGTGGATATATGAGCGATAGGGTTTGGGCGTAAACGGGACTGCCCAGTGTGAGCCAATAGGCCTGCTGCAGTTTTCCTCCTTTCTTATGTTCTCTTCATCATCACAACCTCTTTCCCAGCCTGGCCTTCACTACTCCCTGTCGCCACCTACAGTTCCTGCACAGGTACACCATATTGGTTCTGTGGAAACAATCACCTTTCGTTTGGATTGTCACTCCAAGCACAGCAACCTTCTGTCTACCCAACCCCACTCATTTGTGGACATAGGTTGTGACTATTCAGAAACAACAACAACTCATTCTGGAAACCCTGAGTCAACAGGGGCACACTCTGTAAGCCCTCGTGACCCGCCTTCTTCCTTCTTTCGAGATGGAACATCCATACCCCTCTCTCCTACTCCTTCCTATCCACTATCTTCAACAGAGTTTAGCGCCTCCTCCGAATCCCCATTTATCCCCTGCATTAACCCTCCACCTCACACCGGAGGACACATCCTCCTCTCCTTACACTGGAACATATTAAACCTCACCAGACAGACCTCACCCAATATGTGTTCTCCGGTTAAGTAGACGCCGCTCTACTTTAGGAAACCATCTCTGACGATGTTACTCCACTTCGCATCTCTGTCTATACTCTCTACACCCTGCCTCGTCACTATGAACAAGCCCGTGGTCTCCTCACTCTTGTACGTAACACAATTCCATCTTTTATTTTTCCTTCACCAGACTCGCATGGACTCCCTTCTGAAATACTTTCTGTCTCCGTCACTCTTGGTGACCGGACCCTTCGTGTAGTGAATGCTCATTTCATGAGTAATTCTCTGGACCCCCAGGCTCTTCACTACCTCCATGAATCTTATTCTCGGAGACTTTAATTCCCCGCTATCCCACTCTTACCTTCATATTATCTCACTCCATCTATTATTAACGGATCGCATCTCTTGCAGTTTCCTGCTGGGGATGATGATGTTTGCTTTATTTGTCCTGGTGATCCTACTCGCCTCCCCCATAGTTTCTTGATGTTGGCCTCCCGCCTACTACAGAACGGCTATACCTCCTTTCATCCTCCCGTCTGCACCGAGCTTGCTCTATATAGTGACCATTTTGCCGTTATTACCCACCTCAGGCTCTCCTTCTGTGCTTCTACATCACCTCCTTATCGATTCCCTCGCCTCTGTCATACACAGAATGCTGTTCCTTCTTATATCCAACACATTTCTACCTCGGAGGCCGGTGGTAGAAGCGGTATCGCTCTTGCCTCGCAAGCAAGATGTCACGGGTTCGATTCCCGGGCCGGTGGAAGTTGTTTGGACATACTTCATAGCCCCCATTAGTCCCTGTTCACCTAGCAGTAAAGTAGGTACCTGCTGTAAGTCGAAAGTTGCGAATTCGTAGTCAGGGACAAGTTGTTGGAGCTTCCAATAACTTGATGGCATACATCATTGACTCTTCAGGCTCTACGCCCCTGACTCTTCAGGCTTCTACGCCCTTAACTCATGAGAAATAAATGCAAGCATGAACTTAGCATGCTTCCCTGTTGGGCACTGTAAACGCTTCTGCACTTCACCTTAAACAAGGATTTAAGGGGGTGCCCAATAAAATTAAAAAAAAAAAAAAAAAAAAAAAATCTACCTGGGCGGATCCCTACGGCGCCCCTTAGTCTCTTAACTCTTACTGCGCTGAATTTTTGATGCTGTGCATGACGCAGTCAATCGTGCTGCCCCTCAACGTCTTCCCCGTCGCCCCAGAAGTAACGCCAACTACTGATATCGTCTCCCTGCAATGAGACATAACCGGCAGGTGACTCGTGTTCTCCACTCTGCCATACGGAGGTCTCGCTCCCCAGAAGACTGGGAGGACTTCAAAAACTGGTGCACTTTTGTGACTCAAGAGCGCCGTCAGTTTATTTTACTTTGATTCGATAGTATGTTTACTATTGCGAGTTTCCTTCTGTCGAATGTAAACAAACACAACACTAGTGAAGGGGGCTGTACTTGAGGTTCCTACCAGATGATTCTGGTAACATTGTATGTACATGGGGTACCTAGTGACAGCTATGTATGGCGACCTGTGGTATATTGGTCAGCATGCACGCCTCGCAAGCGAGCAGACTCGGGTTCGACCCCGGGCAAGCTGAAACTATGGGCAAACTTTTTTACGTCATTTGCCTTTGTCTACCCAGCAGTAATTGGGAACCTGGATGTTTAATCGATTTGCGGATCGTGTTCCGGGGTAATGGTTAGCCAGTGCAGTTGGCGAGCTGTCCGGTCTTCTCGGACTATACTTTGACATTGGGTGTGGTTGTTGTGTTGGCAACAGCTTCTATACCCCAAACAAATTCACGCCTAGGTGGCCCTTGGACCGGCCATCCTCGTTACACGAGGGGCAACCATTATTATTAGTGACAGCACTAGGATCCCGTTGAAATAAACTGTTGAAATTAAAAGTAAAACCCCTTCCCTCATTTGTTTTTTTCAACCTATCAAAGTTTGCCCTTCTGAAATTTGGGACTTTAATGGTATTTTCCTTGCGACTGACATTAAGTCCTATTTTGAATCTCATTTCCTTGTAATCGCTGTTAACGAGTTCGCTCCCTACAGGACATTACTAACGAGGTTTTCTTTGGCAGAAATAAATCTAGTATATTATTTCCCAGGGTGGGGGCAGCTATATGTTGACTTAGGAAATAGTCCTGAACTGTTTCAAGAAAACCCTCTGATTCTGAGTTACCCGTAAGGTCGATCCAATCTATTTGATTAAAGTTAAAGTCCCCTACTATTTGCTATGTCTGGATGCCCTACGTATTCCATCCCAAATAAGTTGCCTTTCAACCGTATCAAGATTAGGAGGCCATATTACTCCTATGACTCATTTTTCCTTACCATCGGTTAATCCTATCAAAATTGTTTCTGTAATCAAATCATTTTTAATTTTCTTATTGATTCCACACTTTAAATTATCACTGATATAGATTGCTACCCCGCCTCCTTTCCTAATCTTCCTATCAGTATGAAATAATTTATACTAGTAATGATAAAGTCTGGAATACCAATGTAAACATTTTGTACCATCAATAATAAGGTAAGGAGCATTAATAGTAATACTTCCGTCCTCAATTTTCAGCATTTGAGTATGAGTGAACGAGGAGTGGGAGAGAGTGGAAAAAGAACCACAACTGGAAGTGTATAAAGCCTCTATGAATTTCACATTGAAACATTGAACCAAGAGAGAAGACGCAGCAATATAATTAGAAAAATTCCTCAGTTGGTCGCTGTACTTCTGTCCGTGTGGAAAGTTAGCTGACTAAGATGTGTGAGGAAATTATAAAAAATGATATTATGTTTCTTTGGATATTGTTTCACCTGAACTATCAATGAATGCTGATGAAAGCGCTGACATATATTGAAAGGAGCAAATAAATCACTTGGTGCACGTTTTGTTGACACAACTAGATCTGAAAATATCATCCGAGAGGAAGGAGGAGGTAAAGATTGAAATGTGGACGTGTTTTTGGTTTACTTGAATGCTGTTAATGTTTAAGGTTGTGCATTCCAAACAAATATGCTTATAATTATTATCCACAATAAGGATTACTGTAATATTATAATTCTATGTAGCCCCATCTTAATGTATTTATATAAACTGGATGTATCAAGTTTTGCACTGCACTATGGCAACAATGTAAAAAAAAGAAAAACAATGAAATATTAAACTCGCCAAATCTGACTGTGCGAGCTTACATATCCCCTTCACAACCCCCCCCCCCCTCCCTCTCCCCGTTTGAAAACTTCCAGGGGAGGCACTCGTCACCCGGTGCAGCATGGTGAGTGAGTGAGTGAGTAAGGGAGGGGATATTCTCCTGGTGTTGTATGATGAGTGAGGGAGGGGATTCTCACCTGGTGTAGTATGATAAGTAAGGGAGAGGGTACTTACCTGGTGTAGTATGATGAGTGAGGAAAGGGGTACTCACCTGGTGTAATGTGAGTGGGGTAGCCGTCACAGCCCCCTCCTCCTCCTCCGTCACATTACCTGAGGACACCAACAGGAGTACTTCATACATAATACCCGACAAAAGTATCCAGCTGATACCTATTATATTTACATCTTTATATTCCGTTGAGTTACCTGTTGAATACTTATGATAAAGATGATTTGTGAGTGACTGTATGGGATATTTGTTTACTAAAGTAGTGTTACGAGTTGGGGATTTAGAATATAGTTATACGTCTACCCAGATCCCAACGGGTAACAACAAAAAAAAAACAAAGACAATCGGACTAAAAAAAGGGTAGACAAAGGATGCGAGTTTTCGTTGTATATAATAAAGTACCATAAATTCCTTAACAAAATATTCAGCTTATAAACTACCCTTAACCAAACTTAACCTAAACACGAACAGTATATACATAGTAATAAAACATAGAACAATAGTGAAGCAATGTGGAGTGGGGAGAGGCAATACAAGATTACAAATACTTAAGTGAGGAGCTGAGATGGCTGACGGGCAAGGCTGAGTATGGTAGAAGACGGTAAAAAGTCACTGTGCCGTAGGTTTCCAGGATAGGTGATCCTGTGGTCGCTTCCCAGAGTGAAGTGTGTCCTCTCCTCGAATTGGAGCTGACAAAGTAGACTGAGGCGGAAGTGACGCAACAACCAGGATATGGAGAAGGGAAACCCGGGAGTGGTAACTAAGACGAGCCATACTCGTGTTTCGTCCCTAGATGGCGTTGCTCGTGGTGCTGGGTAGGTAGATGAAGACAATCGGTGGAGGGGTTCGTAACACACCCCCCCTCCAAAGACCTTCGTAGCGCGGGCGCGAAGGAGGTGATCACCTGGTGCGTCTGGAGAGTAGCTGCTACATTTCCACTGGAGCTCGGGATAAGGAGTCTGCAATCAGGTTTTCCACCCCCTTTATGTGCCGGACTTGTAGATTATAGGGCTGGGTGAGGAGAGCCCAGCGGAGGATTCGCTGGTTGGAGGTCTTGTTGGTTTGGATGAACGTGAGTGGGTTATGGTCGGTGAAGACCAGGGTTGTTTGTGGGCAAGACTGGAGGTAACATTCAAACTTCTTTATTGCCAACACCAGAGCCAGGGCCTCCTTCTCTATGGTCGAGTAGTTGGTCTGATGTTTTTTCAACTTGGCAGAGTAATATGCCACAGGGTGAAGGACATCAGTGGTTGGGTCGGGTTGTAGGAGCACAGCCCCCACTCCGACACCACTAGCGTCGATTTGCAGATGGAAGGGCAAGGTGTAGTCAGGGGGGTGGACTACAGGCTTAGAGGCAAGGAAGGCTTTGAGGCGGTGGAAAGACTGGTCGCAATTCTGGTTCCAGATGTAAGGGACCGCAGAACTGGTAAGGTCTGTGAGGGGTCCGGCCACGCTGGAGAAGTTACTGCAGAACCGACGGTAGTAGCCGCACATCCCCAGGAAGCGCATGAGTTCCTTCCTCGTCCTTGGAGTGGGGAAGGACAAGATGGCTTCAACGTTTGCGTCCTTGGGTCTCACCATACCATGCCCAACGATATGTCCCAGGTAAGTCACCGAGGCCCGGCCAAAAGCAGATTTAGCCAGGTTTATGGTGAATCCAGTCTCTTGCAGTCGTGCAAACAGTATCTCCAAACGCACCAGATGTTCGTCCCAGCTGTCCGACACCACCACCAGGTCATCCAGGTAGGCGAACGTCCCACCTAGGTCTTGAATAAGGTAGTTTATGGCCCTCTGGAATGTGGCCGGAGCATTAGAAAAGCCAAACGCCATAACTAAATATTGAAAAAGACCAAATGGAGTTATAAATGCCGAGATTATTTTTGCCCTATCCGTGAGTCCTACTTGATAATATCCTTTCAACAGGTCTATAGTACTGATAAATTGGGCACAGCCTATGCTGTCTATTATATCTTCAATCAAAGGTAAAGGGTAGGAGTCAGAGACAGTGACCTGGTTCACTTTACGATAATCTGTACAGAAACGAAAGGTGCCATCGGGTTTTGGAATGAGAAGGCAAGGTGAAGCCCAGGGGGAGGTACTAGGCTCAGCTAAGTTATGCTTTAACAAAAAATCTACCTCCTTTTTCATGATCTCTTTTTTTTGTGGATTTAGTCGATATGCTGATTGTCTAATGGGTTGTACATCATCTGAGATTAGCTTAATATCATGTTTAAGTATATTGCAAAATCCTGGGAGGTCTGATGTGACTTTAGGAAATGTTGATAATAACTTAGTGAGATCTTTTGCTTGAGATGGATTCAGAACAGAAAAATACTCATCCAAATTGTTGAGTATGTGACTGTTAGCAGGGTTCTCTTTAGGTAGAGGGAAGTCTAAATTCTCCAATAGGTCCATGTCATCTGTCTCCGGCTCCGGCCCTGACAAAACCGTATGCAATACAGGTAGGCTTACAGCCTCGGGGATGTCTTCCTCTGACTGCCTGGAATGGTAAAGTTTCATGAGATTAATGTGAACAAGTTGTGAATCTTTTCTGCGATCAGGAGTATGGACTATATAGTTGAGAGGAGATAGTTTATTAGCAACTATATAGGGACCAGTAAACTTGCTTTTAAGGGGAGAGCCTGGAATGGGTAGAAAGAGTAACACTTTGTCACCTGGAGAAAATGATCTTTTAACTAATTTAGGTTGGGACTTCACCATTTTCTCTTGGACTTTTTTTAAGTTTGACTGAGCAATGGTTCGGACTTCAGTTAATTTGTCCCGTAAAGTGTCAATGTATTGGGAAACTGTTGCGGGCTTAATAGAGGGAGTGTCAAACCACTGCTCCTTTACTATTTTAAGGGGTCCCCTAATTTGTCTCCCATATAGTAACTCGAACGGGGAGAATCCCAATGACTCCTGGGGACATTCCCTGATGGCAAAGAGTAACAAGTCTATGCCTTCATCCCATTCCTTTTGGTGTTCTATACAGTATTTTTTGATCATTGATTTGAAAGTTTGATGGAACCGTTCCAAGCAACCTTGGGATTGTGGGTGGTAAGCCGAAGATGTACAATGGTCCACACTGAGGTCTTTCATCACCTGTTCGAAAAGATTGCTCGTAAAATTGGTGCCCTGATCAGATTGGATCTCTTTAGGAATGCCCACTGAAGTGAAAAGATGCAAAAGATGTTTGATTACGTTTTTTGAAGTGATGCTTTTAAGGGGAAAAGCCTCAGGATAACGTGTACTGGTATCCATAACTGTGAGCAGGAATTGATTTCCCTTCTTAGTCTTTGGTAATGGGCCCACACAATCCACAACAATCTTTTCAAATGGGGTAGAAAATACTGGGATGGGCTTAATGGGAGCTGCTGGTATACTTTCATTTGGTTTTCCTACCATTTGACAAATATGACAAGATTTTAGGTATTGTGACACATCCTTCCTAAGTCCAGGCCAGTAATAGTGTTGGAGGAGCTTTTTATATGTTTTCAGGATTCCCAAATGTCCTGAAACACCATCATGGGCAAGGGCAATTAATGCTGGTCTGACTGAAGCTGGAATTACCACTTGATGTATTTCAGACCACGTGTCTAGATGGGCAAGCTCAGGGGGCCTATAGGCCCTCATCAAAACCCCTTCATGATAATAAAAACACGGAAGGGTGTTAAAATCTTTACCTTCAACTGCTGCATGATGAAGTTTATTCAAAGATGGATCAGATTGTTGGGCTTTAATGAGCTCCTCCTTACTTATCGTCTTATTGTACAGATCTTCTGTGGGTAGGAAGATATTGGAGGTGGTTTTAGATGAAGAGGGCCCATTTCGCACACTCTGTGACCGGGTGACAGCACAAGATGGGAAAAGATGAGGAATAGTTTCTTTAAGGTCAGTGGTGGAGTTGACAGGTAAGGGAGAGTCGACTGTCTTTATGTTAGGAACCACTAGATCTCCTACCAAGTCATTACCCAATAATAAATGAATGCCGCACACAGGCATTGGGTCTTTCCTTATGGCTATTTGCACTTCCCCAGTAATCAAGGGACATTGGAGGTGCACTTTAGCTAAAGGATAGGAAGAATGGGACGAGAGATCTGAAATTAGAACACTCTCATTTGTAAATGCGGTAGATATATCAGGAATGACGTTAAACAGGAGGATAGATTGTGCTGCGCCCGTATCACGTAGTATACGAATAGGGAAAGAACGAGACCCTTCTATGATTGAAATTTTTCCCTCATAGGTGAATGAAGAGAAGAGATCCTGATGGGGCCTTGCCACATTGGCATTTGCTATTGGTTTGGATTTGGGATCCAGGGAACTACTTTTAGCAATTCGACACTTTGGGTGTTTACAAGTCTGGATCGTATGGCCTGGGATTTTACAGTAAGAACAAGTAAGCTTGGTTGCATCGGGGGGAGTAGGTGTGGGACCTTTCGACCTACCACTCACGCCCCCAAGGTTATCATCAGAGGAAGACCTAACATGTCGGGAAGTACCACGTTCTCTACTGCCCAGTGACTCCACCAACAAAGCATACGCATCAGCCAGCTCAGCAGCACGCCCTAAATTAACCTCTCCACGCTCCTCCACATGCTTCAAGATGTGAAATGGAATCTTGCTTTTCCACTCCTCCAGGACTACCAAATTTAACAAATCCTGAAATGTGGAGGTCTCTGTAGCCTCTAACCACTTCTTAAAAAACCTAAGCTTTTCTTGAGCAAACTCAACAAATGTGTGTGAAAATGGTTTGGTTAGTTTACGAAACTTCTGCCGGTATCCATCTGGCGTGATAGCATAAGAGGTGAGGATATTCTTTTTTACGTTATCATAGTCATCAGTCTGGTCTAAACAGTTATAAACTCTACGAGCCTTACCATATAATTTAGGAACTAACACTGACACCCACTGGTCCTTTGGCCACTCATTCTTCGCGGCTATTTTCTCAAAAGTCCTAAATGACCCGTCCATATCGGATTCATCAAACCCGGGAACAAGGGAAGAAGCAGTAGCAGGGTTAAAAGCAGCGAGTTTCTCTTTTAATGCCACTTCCTTTGATTTAAACTCCGATGTTAAAGTGACTTCTGTCTCTCTCACCTGTAGTTCTTTCAGTTTAACCGCCTGCACCAACTTGGCCTGTTCCATCCTTTCCTCATGCTCCAACTTGGCCTGTTCCGACCTTCCCTCATGCTCCAACTTGGCCTCCAACTTGGCCTGTTCCAACTTGGCCTGTTCCATCCTTTCTTCATGGTCCAACTTGGCCTGTTCCATCCTTTCTTCAGGGTCCAACTTGGCCTCCTGCTCCAACTTGGCCTGTTCCAACTTGGCCTGTTCCAACTTGGCCTCCTGCTCCAACTTGGCCTGTTCCAACTCGAGTTCTTTCATTTTGATTTGGAACTCGAACCTAGCTCGTTCTAGTTCTAAGGGGTCTATTCGTTGTGTTTCTTCTTGAGGGCTAGCCAGACCTGAGGCAACTTCTGAGTGAGGAGGGGTGGTGGATAGTGGTTGAAGTTTCTTGGACATGGGCGTTAATCTGTCAACAGCGGATTCTTTTAAAACTTCTTGTTGAACCAACACTTCAATCACATGATTTTTTAACATTTCCTTAGTCAGTTGCTGTGAAAATGGGATATTGTAATAGTTGGCTATTTCTTTCCATTCTTTCTTCAGGATATTAACACGTAATTTAGCTACGGAAGGATTTTCAATAAAATCCTGGAGATCAAAACCTGAGGTGGCCATTGTTAATAAAAATAGGATAAATTAACTAATGGTCAAAAGATATGATAAGATAAGTGGATAACCCTAGAAAATATCACGGCAGTGGATAACCAGAAAGTCCCGGAAACTAACCAAGTTATACCTAGGGAAATTACACTTATGATTATTGTTCTTCCGAGAAGATCCTTAGATAAGGACAAGAGACTTGAAAGAGGTAGGGCGTATACGGCATTAATATAAAGATCCGGATTAACAACCCTGATATACTTGAAAGAGGTAGGGCGTATTACGGCATTTATATAGAGATCCGGATTAACAACCCTGATATACTTGGAAGAGGTAGGGCGTATTACGGCATTAATATAAAGATCCGGATTAACAACCCTGAATGAGATAATGAGAAGAACAATAATGGAGGCTTTATAATTATGGGGTCCTGGTAGAGCGGGGCGTCCCAAGATATCACTTCACTCTAAACTAGTAACTATGGAACAGCCTACTCTGGAGTGAGGGTACGGCATTAAACAGATCCGGATTCTTCCCTACACTCGATAAGACTTACCACACGACTGCCACGTGTAATAACAGGTAAGCCTTATGACACTTGGAACCTATTATCCTACGTCTGTCACTCTTACTATACGGTAATACCAATATATGCACACACATATGAAGGAAACTTTAAACCACCGTAAAGCAATTGTAAACAGAAGTGACTGGGAGGGGTAATTAACACTGAGTAACAAGGGAGGAAGGAATATGGTACTTAAGGTCGTGTCCTGTCACGGTCGCCATTTGTTACGAGTTGGGGATTTAGAATATAGTTATACGTCTACCCAGATCCCAACAGGTAACAACAAAAAAAAACAAAGACAATCGGACTAAAAAAAGGGTAGACAAAGGATGCGAGTTTTCGTTGTATATAATAAAGTACCATAAATTCCTTAACAAAATATTCAGCTTATAAACTACCCTTAACCAAACTTAACCTAAACACGAACAGTATATACATAGTAATAAAACATAGAACAATAGTGAAGCAATGTGGAGTGGGGAGAGGCAATACAAGATTACAAATACTTAAGTGAGGAGCTGAGATGGCTGACGGGCAAGGCTGAGTATGGTAGAAGACGGTAAATAGTCACTGTGCCGTAGGTTTCCAGGATAGGTGATCCTGTGGTCGCTTCCCAGAGTGAAGTGTGTCCTCTCCTCGAATTGGAGCTGACAAAGTAGACTGAGGCGGAAGTGACGCAACAACCAGGATATGGAGAAGGGAAACCCGGGAGTGGTAACTAAGACGAGCCATACTCGTGTTTCGTCCCTAGATGGCGTTGCTCGTGGTGCTGGGTAGGTAGATGAAGACAATCGGTGGAGGGGTTCGTAACAGTAGACATAGAGTATATTTTTATTTGTTCATGGTTTTTCGAGAGGTGTATAAATACTGGGCGAGGAGAGAGCTAGTATCACTAAGTCGACCACAAACCTCGGAGTGAGGTACTACATGATCAGTGAGCTGACCCTGTTATAGACAACTAACTTCAGAGCAATTGACCAGCTGGCAGTACTGACAGAGTACGCAAATATATAACTACAAATATCAAACCGAAATAAAGTCTAGTGTTATTGGTCAACATACTGCTGGTACACTATTCATTCACGCCAAGGAAAGTCCTACTGGAAGGATTTCACACTGAATTTTCTGTTGCAAGTTTGGACGTTACTGGACATCATAGCAGGTCACTGTTATATGGTGTTGCATTTACTTCTCTATCAATTCTGTGTATCTGCCAGGGTGTAAATAACAAACACAGACACTCCATCAGGTGAGAGAGAAACACCTACACCATCAATAATAAAGGATCACCAGCAGCAACACATCACAGTATCTTTTCTCCGTAAACTACAAACTGTGTAATAAAATCCTCTGAATGACTCATGCATTAATACAGCAACAGTTGCTCCACCCTCAGTATCTACCTCTCGTATCTCACTAATGAAAATATACTACTAACAATCACAAACTGACAGCTGATGACAATGACGATTTTTTTGTGGTAGCAACGTCACACTATCACCTGTAACAGGGGTAACTGTTTTTGTATACTTAGGTGAAGTACTATATTGATTACCAGATCGTAGGGTACGACGGTTTAAGTCGTCAAATGATTCCTCAATAACTTTCTCACTACTTCCTACCGAATCATTTAACTGTGTTCCCGACTCAAAATCAATGTCAGTCTGTGCTTGATCATCGACGAGTTGGTTATAAGCAAACAGTCGCACTAGGCGTTCAATGTCATCAACATTAGACATGGGAAACTTAGAAAATTATCTATTAGTCCCTCGTGGGTCAATGAATACTTAACAGCAAAAGCAGATTACTTGCCTCTCATTTACAAGATAAATGAATATGAATTGTAGTTAATAATTAAACTATCAATAAGAAGACAGACACTTACAAACCACTGTAAATTATAGGATTTCAATACATTAATTTTACATTCGACACTTTATCATTGAAATAATCCTATCCGACGAACCTATCGGTGTGAAGATATCTCTCGAACGTGTTCATGTGTGTATAATTATGTAATTTAAATACCTATTTATACAGGGTGTTACGTCTGTATAGAAAACGTGATCCTTCAAGCCGAGTTCCGAGTCGAGTCTTGTGTGGAGGGTGGGTGGGGCCTCTTCCTGGTGATGGGTGCTGCTCCTGGTTTCCTTGGCAACGAAGAGAGGCTTCTACCTTGGCGCCAAGACGAGTCCACTTCAAACTAGGGGAGGTTCTCCACAGTCGATCAGAAACTGCTGATGATTGGTTATCACTCTGTTCGTTGCTTGGTCGCTAGCGAGACTGCCATGTGCCAAGTCTTCACAGTCTACGTATATATGGAGATCTTGTATGATGACACGGGAACTTCGTAATTAACGCTGGCGACACAACAAAACTGTTCAGCTGCTTGTGAAATGTCAATTGTTAGTCCAAGTTATGAAACCTTTCTTCAACACTGCAACACTGTAACTAGAAAATGCTGAGTGGGGCCTACTTCAACAGGCACAAACTGGATATTCACCAACAGGCTGTAATATATGTATATTACGAATTCTGCACGTTTTTGTATGTGACAGAGATAAGGAGCACTCACGAAATATCGTCTCGATACGGGATATAGTTTTAAACACTCGGATTATGTAACGCCTCACTGTTGTGTGTTTTCTGTTTTTCACAAACACAGACGGTTGATACGACTACCAGTTTAAGAATCCGTACACACCGCTGCCACCTATATGAATCGGCTGCTTGTGCAATTAACCAGGCCATTCACATATATTTATTATTTGGGTTTAAGAAACGAAACCCAAACTGTAGTTCCTTGTTTTATTATAAAAGGGTTGTATATATAATTCCTGAGTGTAGATCAACCGTAAGTTCCACTGTATAGGAGTGAATGAGAAAGGGACGGCGTTTATGTATTATAAATGTTAGGTCACGTCCTTACGATATAAGTTGCTGTGAGCGACTAAGGAGTGAGGGCCTCGCTGTGCCGGCTTACAGATATGCTGACTATGGGTCTCTCCCTCCTGGGAGAGTTGCCCTCTCACGTGTACAACTCATGTCTTACTCAAAGACAGTGGAAAGTTACAGGGTGGTGAATCTGAATATAATATCAGATGTATTGACCCATTTATATAATATGCTCTGTTGATGAGACAGGGGCCCATTACATGATAATAAGAAAACAAAATTATTCCTTACTGAATAATATGATACTGATGAAGATAACGTGAAATACATTAATCATATCAACTACATCCATAACCTAAGTACACATCATGTAAGAAAAATATAAAATATGTTTCATCTCCAACACCACGCAGTCACTCACCACCGTCAGCCCAGCTGGCCAAGGTGAGCAAGAAAGTGGAAATACCTGAGAGGACAAGGGTGTATCTATGAGGATCAAGGAAGGGGAGGATGAGAGAACACTTACCTGACGATGGTACCAGGCAGTGGGCGCGGGCGGCGGTGGCGGAGGTGAGGTTCCGACGCACCATGGCCACGATAGCAACAGACAGGTTGATCCGCAGCGTAAAGATGTTGACGCTGCCGAAGAAGGTCAGAGCTGCCAAAGCGATCCGTGCTGGCAGCCATCCTGAGGGTGGAGGGGGTCACAGGGGAGTTACGTGGCCTTGGGGATATAACATCAAGAAAGTGGTCATGAGAGATATAGCATCAGTATAGTGGCCCTGAGACATATAACATCAGTATACTGTAGTGGCTCTGAGAGATATAACATCAGTATACTGGTCCTGAGAGATATAACATCAGTATAGTGGCCTTGAGAGATATGACATCAGTATGGTGGCCCTGGAAAATACATCAGTATAGTGATTTTGGGAGATATAACATCAGTATAGTGATTCTAGGAAAATCAGTTAGACTTTTTAGAGTATCGTTTTGAAAATAAGATTGCGTGAAATTGAACGTATCTACGAAACCTGTAATAACACTTTTCTTTATAAAATAAGATCACATTAGAGTAATAACGGATCGGATGTCATATTTCTGATATCTGCGTATGTGAAAATTTGACATCCGTGGATGTGAGTGTGGATGTGACATCTATCTCTCATATGTATGTATAAGTAATGAAATTTGGTATTGGTAATTTTTGTGTGCATTGAAGTTAATTGGATAATCTCATTTGTGGTGCTATTTTGAATTCTAGTCTAGGTTAGAGTGTATTTTTTAATTGTGTATATTTGGGAATACTCTATTTTGGAATCGTCCAAGTGAATAATGAAAGTCCTTTTCTTTCAGAAAGAAAATATAAAAGTTATGTCATCCTGATGATCCCTCACCCCAAACACCCTCTAATCCCTCTCCACAATCTCCCCCTCTCTTCTCGTGGGTGGAAGAATAGGTCAGACAGCCTATTCTAGGGCTTTCTGAGCCCCTTAAAATCCTGTTCTGCAGATGTATGGACGAACAAAAGATCCCCAGTGACTGGAAAATGGCATTTGTGATTCCTTTTGCAAACAGGGAGCTCGCCACAACACCAATAATTATTGGCTCGTGAGATTGACCAACATAGTGCGTAAAGTACTTGTATGTACATTATGTATGTTGTATGTATACTATGTATGTACCCCATTTATATACATTACCTATCTAGTTAGTAGTGTGTGGCAATGCCCCTGTTTCATGTCACCACACGCTTAGATAATGTGCCTGGCGACATCTGGAAGCTGCTAATGTACCACTTGCCACATGTCGCCTGAGAGGTCAGGGAGAGGTCAGTTGACCCATAAAGAGTGAAGGGACTACCTGTGCTTGTAAGCGCACTCCTGTATACTTCCGTTAAATAGAACCTACAGAACTCTACAGGTGTTGTGTTCGCTCCTGTAGTTAGAACCAAGTACCCCGAACATCCACATGGCACAATGAGCCCCTACAGGGCGCAGTGATTTGATTAATTGGAAAAATAAGTGCGTTTATGTTAAATCAAGACCAGTAGATCCCCCCCCCCCCCGCTCCGTCAACTCCTCAACCATCGCTCTCCTAATCACATTGTCTCCCACAAAAAATTGTTTGAATTACCACCGAGTTTTGAGCAGTGTGCAGTGACTGCAAGTTCTTGCCAAGTTTCTTAAGTGCCCTGTTTGTGAAGTGTGATAAGTGTGTGACCTTGTTTTAATGGATTCTCCAAGGTGAAAGGCTTGTTCAGGGCATTGGTGAAGAACGGCGTCAGCAAGGGCCTTCTCCGGCCGAGTCTAGAGTGTAACTGACCGGCCTCCCTCCTCCCTCCACAGCTCACACCCCCCTCTGCCTCCCACCGCCTCCCTCCTCGCTCCTACCGCCCACGGGTACACACGCACACCAACTCACGCACGAACACACTGACTGCAGTCATTTCTTTATATATATATATATATATATATATATATATATATATATATATATATATATATATATATATATATATATATATATATGCAAGTAAATCACTGTATGTGCGCGTGATCTAGGTATATGCTGATAACCACCAGGAAAGAAGAAAACACGAAGTTCCCAAGCGCTTTCGTGTAATTCACATCTTCAGGGGTGAGTACAGACTGTACTCACCCCTGAAGATGTGAATTACACGAAAGCGCTTGGGAACTTCGTGTTTTCTTCTTTCCTGGTGGTTATCAGCATATATATATATATATATATATATATATATATATATATATATATATATATATATATATATATATATATAATATAAAATATATATATATAAATATATATATATATATAAGTTACTTATCTGTGTATTCAATTAATTTTTTTGTCTCAGATCCTGTTGATATGACGGGCTGACCGGTCAACACTGATTTGAGATACAATATACAGTTAAAATAATTATGCCCCGGGCCTCACGTAGGGGTGTCCCTAGCGCCCGGATGAGTCAGACGGATGACAGCTCTACAGAGATGGATGACCAGTCAGAGAGTGACGCCCCACCCTCTCCCGCCACATCCTGTAGCCCCCCACCTCGACCCTCAGCCTTGTCTTCAGAGATAAGTGCTCAGATGAAGTTTATGAGGGAGGAAAGGCTTGAGGACGAAGAGAGAAGACGTGTTGAGGATGAACAGAGGAGACAAGTCGAGGCAAACAGAGACCACCAAAGGAGATTGAAAGATAGTGAACGGTTTGCAGCTTTGATATCTAGCCTCACTGCTAATCAAGCCCTTGGCTCTTCCACTGCTTCGGTATCAACTGGCTCAGATACCTCGTCAACGCCCCCCAAAGCGGCTGCCCAACCTCAACCCACCTTGAAGCCTGATGAGACTTTCCAGACATTTCTTGAGTGGCGGCGACGGTGGACTGATTATGCTACAATGGTGGATCTCCAGAGCTTGCCACAGCCTAAACAACTCATTCAGCTGCATATGTGCCTGTCTCTGGAAAAGCAGTATGTGTTGGAACATACGTTGTTGTCTAAAGAGGAGGTACTGGATGTTCTAGAACGGCACATCAGAGGTCAGTGGAATGAAGCTCTATGCAAGAGGGAATTATTTAGCTGTAGACAGATGGAGGGCAAGACTTTTGACGCCTTCTATGTACGACTCAAGAGAGCCTCGGAAGAGGTAGACATATGTCCCGGTAATCACCAGCAGTGCGAGGAGACCCAGTTGGAGCAGGTGATCCTGATGGGTGTTAAGGACGAGGAGCTTGTCCAACGCCTCACCTTCCTCGACTCTTTCTCTTCTCTGAAGGATGTGTTGACAATATGTCGCTCCTATGAGGCTGCCAGGTGTGCCACCTCTGCCATCTGAGTTCCCCCTACAGCTGTACGGGCTAGGTCCCAATACAAGAGAGACAAGAATGTCTACCCCAACGCCTACGCCCACCACGCCCACGCCCGGCTCCCTTTGCAACAGCTGTGGTAGGCAGCACGGAACACAGGTATGTCCAGCTGCTGAGTCTACCTGCGACAGTTGTGACCGCAAGGGCCACTGGTCACTTACAGTACGGTGCCCAGCCAAACGTGTCCAGTGCAATGTGTGCAGTCGTCTGGGCCACTACGACAAGTGTTGCCCGACCAACAAACCCAAGGGACAGCGTCGGCGGAAGCAGCAGCGCCTTTCCACCAGTGAGGGCCGCCCACAGTCGTCAAATCAGAAGCACGACGACCCTGCACAACGCCCGACCCATATTACGAGGGTGTACTCCTCCTCGCGTCCCAGGACCAAAGTTCCCCAGCACATCAGCGTCATCGTGATCTATGGCAGTGTGTCATCCTGTCTCGAGATGCTGCCCGACACCGGCGCTGAGGCTACGGTCATCGGTCCCCAGCATTTACAATGTTTGGGGCTCTCTCCAAGTGATCTAGGAACGCCTCCCAAGAACCTCCGCTTCACAGCAGATGGTTCACAGATGGCCCCTGCCCCAGGTTTACTCCAAGCACAGGTCACTTTGGCAACAGGTCGTGTCAAGCCTGGATTGATATGCATAATGGCGTCCCGACTCCTTTGCTGTCCTACAGACATTGCCAAGAGTTGGCCATCATCTCCCAGGACTTCCCAACACCGATTCTTGAGGTAAAATACGCCAACACGAAGGGAGCAGCAACTACCCTGCTGTCGCCTTACCCCTACCTCTGGCCAGTGACACCTCTCCTTCGGTAGTTGTCCCTGCTGCTTCACGTCCCCACGTCTTGGCTCGCCTCCACGACAGTCACCGTGGAGCCGAGGCAACCAAACGGCGTGCAAGATAGACTGTGTTCCGGCCTGGCATCGACTCCGACATCTCCAATGCTGTCCATGCGTGTAAGCCCTGTTAAGTACTACAACCCAGCCAGCAGCAGGAACCCTTCATGAGTGACGACAACTCCACCCGCCCCTTTGAGTCTTTGTCGGCCGACTTTTTCTGTGCGTCAGGAGAGTCCATCCTGGTTATCGTCGACCGTCTCTCTGGTTGGCCGGTTGTCATCAAGTGCGGTAATGATACGACATCTGCCGCCACCATCAGCAAGTTCCGCCACTACTTCCATTACATGGGCGTTCCTGTGCGCCTGCGAACCAACAGAGGGCCCCAGTTCACAAGCCGGGACTTTACTGCGTTCCACGGCCAATGGGGAGTCCGGCATGTGATGTCACCGCCCCATTACCCGCAGTCCAATAGCCATGCTGAGGCTGCTGTCAAATCCCTGAATCACCTCATCCTCAAAGTGGCCCCTTCTGGGAATATTAACTGCGAAGCCTTCGACCAGGGTCTTCTTGAACTCCGCAACACACCCAATTACACCGGACGCTACCCTGCCCAGATCTTGTATGGACGCCCCCTCCGTTATTGTGCCCCTGCTCACCCTCAGTCCTTCTCCAAGGAGTTGCAGGCCAAGACAGAGGATTGTGATCGCCGAGCCGCCGAACATATCCAAGACGTCGTCGCCAGCTACAAGGACCACGCCTGTCCTCTCCCCAGGTTAAGTGTCGGCACCCAAGTCCGTGTTCAGGACCCGACCTCCCTATGTTGGGAAAAAGTGGGTGAAGTCATGGGTCTCGGTAGGTCACGGGACTACCAGGTGCGGTTACCCAGCGGTCGTGTGGTGGAGGAACCGCCGTTTTCTCCGTCCCGTAACGCCTTCCGTCGACCCCGTCACCAGTGCTGAGCCCCATATCCCCCCCTGTGATCAAGCCCCTCGACGCTCAGAACAGATTCACAGGAAAAGGTCCGCTCAAGACTTTGCTATGAGCGTATAGGTGGGGGGAGGTGTATGTATATTATGTATGTTGTATGTATACTATGTATGTACCCCATTTATATATATTACCTATCTAGTCAGTAGCGTGTGGCAATGCCCGTTTCATATCACCACGCGCTTAGATAATGTGCCTGGCGACATCTGGAAGCTGCTAATGTACCACTTGCCACATGTCGCCTGAGAGGTCAGTGAGAGGTCAGTTGACCCATAAAGAGTGAAGGGACTACCTGTGCTTGTAAGCGTACTCCTGTATACTTCCGTTAAATAGAACCTACAGAACTCTACAGGTGTTTGTGTTCGCTCCTGTAGTTAGAACTAAGTACCCCGAACATCCACATGGCACAGTGAGCCCCTACAGTACTAAAGATCATTCACGAGATATCATGATGGAACATCTACTAAGGAACAACTTAGTAAGGAATGGCAGCACGGTTGTATTTTGGAACGTTCCTGCTTGATACATTACTTAAGGTGCTCGATGTGTGAACCCAGTTCCTGGATCGTGGTAGCAATATCGACAATATACAGTAGATCGGGACTTTGCCAAGGCTTTCGACAGCTTACCACTCACTTCGTGTGTGGTGATCAATGACACGAAATCTTCATGCGTACCTGAGACAAGCAGAGTACCACTGGGCAGTTTACTGAGCCCGTTGTTGTTTCATGAAAACGTTCGCGGATGATGCCAAGTTATTCGCGGAAATTGAGAGCCAAACAGAAAGTGGCGAGCAACAGAAAGATCTCCGTCAACTTCAGGAGTGGCCAAAGGAATGACTGTAAAGATTCAACGTTACGAAATGCAAGAGGGTGCACCTCAGTCGTACCAACAGTAAGAAGTATCACATTAGGGTGTGTCATAGGAGGGAAGATCAGCTAAAACTAATGGCCTATCACTTTTTTGGTAGATTTTAGTGTATATAAACAGAAAATAATTTCAGTTTCAATATTTTGCAACCTTTTGCTAGGTTAAATTTTAGCGTGAAATTTATCGAAAATCTAACGTACAGCTGCATTAGTGCATTACAATTAAATAGTGAACATTGCTTTCTGACTTCATTCTTTAACAACCCAACTAACAATATTTTTTCTGTTTCAGATTCTGATGCATTTATAAGTTGATAATATTTGCGATGGCTGCTTGTGTCAGGACGAGGAACCAAAAATCCAGCCATCTCAGTCACTATCTTGGGTCTGGGAGAGAGCTCCTGAAGTCGGAGTTGCCTACATTGAGAGATGCTTTGAGATGCGGTGTTTTAATCAGGCAAATCAGTGAAAAGAACCAAAGAACTTACACAAACAAAGACATTGCCAGTGATATGACCAAAGCTGTCTTGGCACAGTACACTCTGGCTAACGCTCAGTTCAAGCCTCCAGTCATAACAAGTCAGAAGAAGATTAGTGAGAGACTGCTAGCCAGTTGGGAAAAGGCAAGAGATATCTCTCTTGGGAGAGGAAAACTTGCAGTTAAGGACAGCTTTGCCAAGCAACTGGACCAGTTATTTGACATAACTACTTGCAAGTGCCCAATTGTTCTCTGTCCTGAGTTTGGATGCGATCGTGACTGTAAATCCGAGGCCCACATCTCCTGTATTTGCAAGCGTGAACTGAAGATTCCTGTGATCGAACTGGCATTTGTCAAAGCACAGAGAGAGAAGACTGGCAGTATAGGGGCTCTCATGATTTCTAGCCAAGATATTCCGGAGTCCAAGAGACAGGAGGCTGCCACAGAGAGACAGAAGAGGAGAAGAGTTGCCGAGGAAAAGAGACTTGAGGAGGCCCAGGGTGAGGTAAAAAAGGCCGATGATTGGAGTCAAGCTGATTCAGAGTTTAATTACTTCCCCATGGCTGATCCGAGTGCTGACCAGGAGAATGGTGACTTTGTCCCTAACCCAGAAAATAATGATCCCAAACCTTCCAGGCATAAGATTCGAAATAGGAAAGATATCCCGAGCATAGCTCTGGCCAGCATGCGACACCACACCGGTCTCAGAGAAACTGCAGAGATAGCAACAGCTGCCTGGATTGACGGTGGTTTGATAACACCTGATGATGTTCACCTGGTGATAGATCATAACAAAGTAAGGAGAGCTCAGGAGAAACTTGTCAGTAACCTAGAAGAGGAGTTTGATAAGGGGATAAGAGAAAATGGAATCAATTGTTTGTTCTTTGATGGGAGAAGGGATGACACTAAAGTGTTCATGAAAGTTGGAGATTCTGACAAGTTGTTCCCTGCCATGGTGAAGGAGGAACACTACTCCTGCTGCAGTGAACCAGGAGGGAAGTATTTGTGGCATTTCACTCCAGAGAAAGATGACATCAGGAAACCAGCTGAGATAGTGGCAGAAAACATTGTGAACTGGCTCAGAGAGAGGAACGTAGACCAGACCCTGCAGGCCATTGGAGGGGACAGCACCAACACGAACACAGGGTGGCAAGGGGGGATCATACAGTGGATAGAGCGGAAGATTGGGAGGAAGCTGGTCTGGATTGCTTGTGACCTCCACACCAACGAGTTGCCACTCAGACATCTGATCCAGGAGCTGGATGGCAAGACTCTTTCAAACAACAGATGGTCTGGTCCTCTTGGCAAGATGCTGGACTCTGCCACTGAGTTAGAAATAAATCCGAGCTTTGAAAAAATCACAGTTGGCCCTCCACTCGTTGAGCTTGCACATACTGTCATTGACGACCTGAGTACTGACCAGTACTATGGTTACATGATTTGCAGTGCCATCAAAACTGGGGTCATGCCTGATAGACTTGCTTACCTGCAGATAGGTCCAGTCTCACATTCTAGGTGGCTCACAACGGCTCTCAGGTTCTGCAGAATTTGGGTCGCTCATCATAAACTGAAAGGGAACCAGCTTCACAACCTGAGACTTATTGTCCAATTCATCGTGAGTGTCTACTTGCCAAATTGGTTCAACACCAAGGTCAAGTCATCGTTCTCCGAAGGTCCGAGGCATGTTCTCTTCCAGCTTGAGCTCCTGAGGAGTCAGCCAAGGAAGGTTGTTCAGATTGTGGAGCAGACTGTGAGGAGATCTTCCTGGTATGCTCATCCCGAGGCAGTTCTGCAGACAATGCTCTGCAGTAAGGATGAGGAGGAGAGAAGAGTGGCAGTCAAAAAGATCTTGGATATGAGACTTATGAGAGGATCTGGGCATGACGAATCAGTTGGTGACGATTCCTTCAGGGTCAGGAAGACTCCTGAAGTCAATCTAGGTGCCAAGACCCTCACTGATCTCATAGATCTGGATAACATCCAGGCTGGCAGTGAGCCCCCTCTTACCTGCACCTCACCAATGTTCAAGTCAGAGCTTTCCTGGACAACCCCATGCATGTCCCTGCCTGGCCCTCGCACACCCAGAGTATAGAGCGTTGTGTACAGCAAGTGAGCGTGGCCAGCAGTCACGTGTACAGCCAGGAGAGGAGGGAAGGCTACATCCGAGCTCAGGTGGTCAGCAGGGAGGTGATGAGTAGAAACAGAAGCAAGAAAGACATGTTCTCTATGGTGTGCAGCAACACCGGGTCGTAGTAGTAAAACCTGTTTTTGTATTTGATGATTTTGTTTTCTAAAGGAATATTAAATTTAATAAATGTGTCAAGATCATTCGTTTCACTATTCTGGATCATTTTCATCCTAATAAATTAACCTGATACATTTACTTTACTTTAAATAAGCTATTTAGTGGTGTTGGTAAAAGGGTGGGAATACTGAATTTTCATAAGATTTCAAGTTAAAATTTACCTAGCAAAAAATTAAAACTTTTCAAATCTGAAGATATCACATGATTCTGCACATAGAACTACATCATTAATACCATGGGCCGATTTTTCAAACTCAAAAAAAAAAAATTCGCCTCCGTATGACACACCCTAGTATCACATGTCCCAACGGGACGAAGAAACAGCATTATCGGAGAAAAAATATGAAAAGGACCTGGGTGTGTATGTTGAAAACGAACTAAAGTTCTCGGCCATTGTGAGAAGGTGAATCAAACTACTATGATAGTGGGTCTTATAAGAAAGTCGTTCAGATATCTCGTAAAGTTCTTCAAGAGCGAGGTGCTTCCTCATTTGAAGTACTGTCACCTCATCTGGTCCCCGAGATATGCTAGACGCTGGAGGCTGTCAGTTGATTGAGAACGTCTAAAGGAGGACCACCAGACCAGTGCCTATAGTACAGCACTGGCTTATACTATGTTTATTAGCATCTCAGAGGACATTACGCAGTTGAATGTCCATATCTGTGGCTGGTGGAGTGATGGTTGTGAACTCTTGGAACAATCTGCTAGAGTGTGTTCTGGCGGCATTGAATATGTGCTCATTCAAGGCCAGACTTGACCAATACAGGTGCAGGTACAGATACATTATGGAAGCAATGCATGCCCAACAGAAACGTACCCGACCGTCCAAGCAGCTAATGAGCCTATCAGTAGCGAAGAGGGCGAACTAAAGATAAATTTGATATGTGTGTGTGTGTGTGTGTGTGTGTGTGATAAAATGTTTATATATTATATAAATATTTATATTATACAGATATAAAAAAGTCCAAGCTCTACAAATCCACAACACCCGCATTTCTTAGACGCAGAATCGGTTGCAGATGCGAATGTGACATCCATCTCTAGATTAGAGTATAAAGCACTAATCACGGCTTCCACCTTATAATATAATCAGATTAGTATTACTGTTGCATCTTATGTTTGCGATGATATAAGACCTTCAGAGAATAGTAAGTGAAACTGTTACATCTTTCGTCGTAACTGGGATAGACACTTTAAATAACACCGAATAATAAAACATAGCACTGCCTAACCGAAATTAATGATGAACACCAGTACCTATCACCGAATAACAATAAATTACATCGAATAACAACAGATAACAGCGAATAACAATACATAACACTAAATAATAATAAATATCACTGAATAACAACAGATGACTCTAACCAACAGTAAATAATAGTGACATATAGCTGTGAGTAACATAAATAATAGAATAACAACCGATAGATCATAACATGTTCTTACCAAAGGCTGACAGCAAAGTTTGTTGTACTGGGCCTCTGTCCATCACGACTGTAAGATTAAAAAAAATATTGAATTTTGGCAGCTGACGGTGACATACGTGGTGTTATAGGCCTGTTTTACACACACACACACACACACAATTGTTAAGTAGTTGAGTTAAGAAAGTTCACAAGACACAATTCTCAGATTTATGGAAGGTAGAGGACTAGACGAGGTGCATTCTCAAAAGTTGAAGAGGAATACCTAACATAGATGCAGCTCTTGAACGTCTATTTGTAAACTGTATGAACACCCCTTTGGATCTGAATACCATGACCCACACAAATACTGAAAATGGTTGACACCGTGACTTATGTGATATCCCCACCTGAACGGCTAATCACCGAAAAAAAAAAAAGTCCCGGCACCCCGCTTGTCACCACGGGAACAAATGAAGATTTCGTGCCATTAATTACCACACACTCCTTGTGGTCATGAGGAGAGTCTCAGATCCACGCTTGGACACTCCCTCGAATTATAAACGGCTGTCGAAAGCCCCAGGATCCATGTCCACACATCCAGCACCTTAAGTAACTGCGTCAAACAAGAGTGTCAGGGCATAAACCGTGTTGGCATTCCTTTACATTTCAAGGTTGTTCGGTAGTAGGCGGCATCTAGTATAATGCTCTTTACTACTTTATACACTATGCTAGTCAAACTCACCGGCCTGTAATTGTTAGTGCAGTGGCGATCAACCATCTGAATATTGGGCTCAAATATGCCATTTTCCTACCGCTGGAGACCTTTTGCTCTCCATGCATCTGCAGAACATCGTTGCACAACTCTCTTAACACTCTGGGATCCAAACTGCCAAGGACCAGTGTACTTGTGATCCTTTATCCTTAACAATTTAGTTCTAATACTCTGCATTAGTGGTGTGTCAGCCCTTTTTTCCTCAAGCGCAAGGAAGTTGTTCGCATCCTATCATTTAAGCATCGAGTTGAGTTATTGGTTTTCTGGTCGTCAACGCTTGGGTGATAACGTCCATAACACCAAGGAAAGAATGAATTAAAAAAATAATATGACATTGAGATAGCGTCTATACAGTATATATAGCATCAAAATTACACCGAGATCTTACTATATCCAGTTGCTTCATATTATCCAAAACTTGAGACAAAATAATTAACATACAATACCTGTATTTTGAGAATCTGTCGGCCGTTAGGAGATGGGCGCATACGTCCGTCTCTACCAATAGCTACAACAACACTGGCCAGTCTTAACTCCTTCAGCCCTTCACCTTATGTGTCATGCCCGTACTGTAATTGATATACACCCACCACCACCACCAACAGTATTACTACGCCATCACCAAAGCCACCAATAACCCCTACCACCAAAATCACTACCACTACCCCTACAAGCACTACCACCACCATCACTCCCAGCATTACTACCACCATCATCATCATCACCACAATCACAATCACCCTTACAACCACAACCACCATCAACACGAACATTACTACCAAAATCATCACCAGGACTATAACTACCCACCTCACTGCCCATCCTAGCCACCACCACTGCCACCACCCCGACCACCATTACCACCAACACTACCACCTCATTTCATTCATAACACAACCTTTCATTCACTCAGTACTTACATCCTGTACACTCGTGCATTTAGTTTCAACAACAGTGTAAGGATCTCTAGACCCACACTACACCCAACACACTACACTCAGTACACTCACACTACACCCAACACACTACACTCAGCACACTCACACTACATCCAACACACTACACTCAGCACACTTACACTACACCCATCACACTACACTCAGCACACTCACACTACATCCAGCACACTACACTCAGCACACTCACACTACACCCAACACACTACACCCAACACACTCACACTACACCCAACACACTCACACTACACCCAACACACTCACACTACACCCAACACACTACACTCAGCACACTTTCATTACGCCCAACACACCTTCAAGTAGTTTAGGCACAGTCAGATAAGAAATACTTAGTGTTTAAGTGTACAATACAGTTTAATGTTCAGTCCTGCCTGCCAGAAAGTATGAGCCAGGCAGGACGCTGTTGTTAGGATGACTCGCCACCACAGCTTTATGTGGTCTACTCACACACTTAACCAAATTATAAACCAGATGCGCCACGTGATCTCTCCGCATATCTATTGAACAGATATAATCATTATATGTAATTGTAATGATTGCAATTACAGATAATGATTAGCTTTTATCGATTACCATGTTCAATTTTAATCGATTACATAAATTACAATTGTCCAAATAATCATTATAAAAATATTTTATTTTTGTAATTGTAATCGAAATTTATAAATTTAAAATTGCTACCATAATTATGATTGCTCTTGGGAATACATTTGTGTATTCCTTTTATATTTGATAAAAAAATATCACACATTTCTGGTTACTGACATAATAGCGAGATGGGCGGCTTGTAATCAGTGTACCAAGATTTTGTGACTTGTCAGTCAGGTGCAGATAAGCTGCCTTGATTACCACGTTAAACCTCTGAAGTCACAGGCGGCTAGTGTCAACATATCAAAGAAACACTACAAAACTGCGTGGCTCTACACGGGGAGTCACAACCTCACGTTAGGGACAGGGAGGTCACCGCCACTAACAAGATTAGTGAGGATAAGTCGGGAGGATGTGGAGAGTGTGGAAGTAGTGAGCGTGAGTGTGACATCAAGTATAGGGATGAGATGGTGTGGTTAGTGAGGGAAAGGTGGTTGCCAGGTTTTTATTACCACTGCCATCTTCTTATAGACAATGGGCCAGCCCTTAGACCACCATTTTACAGGCATTAGCCAACCCAGGCACAGGTCACTGACCCACATCAGGGTTTGGGGGCGAAAAATACAATAATAATAATAATAATAATAATAATAATAATAATAATAATAATAATAATAATAATAATAATAACTGTTTCTTCTGAACGAATGGAAAAAAAAGGCAAATAAGAACAGAAGCTACTGGGCAAAAAGATCTACTTTGCTTGTGCAGACTAGTGCACCTGTGTTACGAGTGCCTATGAACAAAGGACCTTTTCAGAAGGTGCTGAGGACCTGAGCTCCATACAAGAGGAAACAGACACAATATGTTCCACTGCCTGCAAATTGCCGCTCACACCACATGTCACCAACAGTAAAGGGGCACAACACATGTTCCAGCGGGATGAAGAAACTACATTTATAGAGACCGAATGTGAAAAGAACATGGGTGTGTATGTTGACAACGAACTGTAGTTCTCCTACCACTGCGAGAAGAAGGTGAATCAAGTAACTAGTACTGTAGGTCTTATAAGAAGGTCGTTCAGATATCTAGACGTTCCGTCCCTCGTAACGCTTTTCAAGAGTGAGGTGCTTCCCCATCTGGAGTACTGTCACCCCATCTGGTCCCCGAGATATACTAGAGACTATCAGTTGATTGAAAATGTCCAAAGGAGGGCCACCAGACTGGTACCCTCAATACGGCATCTCGGTTACCCAGAGAGATTAGAACACCTGCAACTGCCTAGCTTATACTAGAGACGGGCAAAGGGTGACCATGTTGGAGTTATTTATAAACATCTCAGAGGGCACTAATCTATCGAGTGTTTGGAATGTTTTTTTTTTAATGGTTGTGGTTATATTATACGTGTTTGGGTATTTTGGGTTATATTTCTTATGTGTGTTTGTTTGGTTATATTTCTTGTGTAGTTGTTTGGTTATATTTCTTCTGTGTAGTTGTTTGGTTATATATCTTATATGTAGTTGTTTGGATATTGCTTCATGTGTTTATTTAGGAAATGTTTTATGATCAGTTACTTCAAAGTTATACCGACTGAGACTCTACCTGTAAATATATAAGTTCTTTGCTGTGTTTTGGATCTCTAGGATCACCCCCTCCTCCTTCCTATTCTTCTTCCTCCTCCAATCTTCTTTCTTCTCCTCCTTCTTTCTTCTTCCAACATGTACTGTACACGGCCTCTCTCTCTCTCTCTGACACAATCATGCAACCAGCTGACACTACCATCTAACATTACCAACTGACACTACCATCTCACCTGACACTACCATCTCATCTGACACTACCATGCAACCAACTGACACTCACACCTGGCCCGTCACCGCTATTTGAGTCACTGAAGCTGAAACATGAAGTGTCAGAAATACATCTCATGGGAATGACCAATTTGTACAAATCCATATTGAGAATATTTTTTCCTATATGAGGATGCCATAAATAAAGTGAAGAGTTTTTGTTCAAGGTGGCTAATTATCAGTTATATCCATAGACTGTCAATGGTAAATGTCATTATTATATATCAACTCCCTGGCGGCCATGATGGAAACACAGTTGTACGTATTTCACTTCTTATCGTCTTATACTTTTCCTTGTATGTGAACTTTCTATGTACTTTACCACTCAGAGTTTCCAGTTTTACTTCTTACCTTCCCCATAGCTAACATTATTTATTATACGTCTGGCTGTCTTGTTTTATTTCTCCATCCTTGCCTTTAGCGTATAAACAAAAATCTTAATAACTTTTTGTTTTTATTTCTATCCACCTCCACATTACCTGATGGCCTCTTCCTTCTACTTTTGCGTCTTTATGTTAAACATTAAACACTAATACATTAAACACTAAGACATTAAACTCTAAGAAACTAAACGCATACACTAAGCAATAAACATTACTCTCTTTTCTTACTCCTGTACCTTGACGGTTCATATGAACCTTAGAACCCCAGTTTATATCACCTTATGATTAACTAACCAAATGCTGAAGTAATTTAACCCTCTTCCAGGTAATGTGAGGGTGTTCAATCATCAGATGGAATAAGATAAATTTTCAGATCACATTTTAATTTTTCTCTCACTATTAAAACAGATAGATGGACTCAAGGTGTGTGCCAACAATGTACTACCTGAATGAGTTAACCTACAGTACTTGGACGCCCCCCTGAAGTACACCTGCAGTAGCGTTGTTTCCTTGTTGGGGAAAAAACCATCGCATAACAGTGAATGGCAAGGGTCCTAATTTTGAAGGTTAGAAAGCAGATATCACTTATACTTTTTATTTATCATCTCTACAATATGCAGTACATATGGATATGATATTCCTCATACTTATCATATCTTTAGAAGACTGTATACAGTACTCGTCTGTATACTTGCATTTTGGTGTTATAACATTGGACATGATATAAAGTACAGAATAACTTATTATATAACAGCAAACTTAAGGATTAGATATTATAGACATAACAAATATAAATATCACTAGAGTTATGGGATGTTCTCATTTTTACTTATTTACTTGGATAAACTTAGATTTAATTTATCATTCAAATTAAAAGTTACCAGAAATTGTTGACAGAATTAAGTCTTTACGATCCACCAAGCTCGTTAGTTGTGTTAATAATATTTTCTTTTGGTTCTGTTTATTACAAAGTGAAGAATATAAACTCAATTTACTCTAACAAAAATGCTTGATGATGTATTTGTTATTTTAAAGGAAATTATTAGTTAATACTGTTTTGAATATATTTGTGAACTCTTATATAAGTTGTCCCTTCTGTATCACACACTAGATGATATAAAACACTAACACTGATTATTATGTTAGTTGCTGTTAATGTATTATATATAATATTTTGTATATGTCGTTTCTACTCGTATGGTCTGCTTTATGGTAGGGTTTGTTTATCAAGAAGTGACCAGCTTAAATGAATAGTTTTCTATAGTAAGAGTGAGGTTACCATTCCCAGCCATAGTTAATGTCTCTCTTTTGATAATTGTTTTTACTTATCTCTTTATTTGTCTTTTAGAATGTAATGTTAAAACTGTAATCAACCAATAAAGGTTTATTTATAGATGGTGTCCCTCATGACTCTTGTCTGGTGATGATGTCTCGGTGGTCAAGGATGTGTAATGTCACTGTGGTAGTAGTTGAAGAGCAAGAGTAATGGATAGCTGTTCTAGGAGGAGGCGAGTCATGTGTCACAAACAAGAGAATGGAGGAAAGGAGGAGGTGTTTGAGATACTACGCTGTGTGTATCTGAGAAGCAAGTGAGGTTGGTCCATTGCTCTACATCTATTATGTAATGGGTGTGTTCCTAGTGTGTGTTGTGAAACGGTTGGTTAATTCCAATTAACCAGGTTGGTTAATTCCAATTAACCAGGTTGGTTCACATATATTATATTGGGCTTTAGTAACGAAACCCAATTGAAGTTTCTTGTTTTATTAGAAAAGTATTGCTTATATAATTCCTGAGTGTAGGTCAACCGTAAGTTCCACTATTTTTGAATGTGATGAGAAAGGACGGCGTTTATGTAATATAAACGTGGATCAACATCTGTTCGATATTAGTTGGTGTGAGTGACTCTGAGTAGTGACCCATCGAGGGAGAACGGAATTGGGACTTCGTCCCCCCTCGAGGGAAGACGGAGCCATCCACTGCAGCTCTCAAATAACGTCTTCCTCTAGTCAAGGATATCAAACTACTGTCCGCTTTAGATGTCCAGGAGCAGGCTACTTTATGCCTTTACTCAGCATAGTATGACGCAGCTTCCTGTGGGCACACCTTATCACGTACATTGAACATGTCACGTCATAACCAGTGGAAAGTTACAGGGGAAGAATCTGAATATAAATCAGATGTAAATAACCCATTTATATAATACTTCTGTTGATGAGACAGGGGCCATTACAGTTGTTGTATTACAGACATATTATGACCTCCTCCTTCCCCCCCCCTCCTCTCCCTTCCTCCTTCCATCCTTTTCCCCCCTTCTCTAGCCCCTCCTCCTCCCTTGTCTCCTGAGCTGTTACAGTCGTTGTTTCTTATAAGGCTAAATAGGTCATAACTGGAGGATTGAGGAACAACATTCAGTTTATTTTATATAAGAGTCATGGTTGCACACAATAATCCAGACTGGTATGTTTGTGAGAATTATAAGGTTAAAGGAACATGTTCCCATCTTTGTATTCTAAGGTACAGTACACTTTATAATTCCTAAATCTTGGTGTGCCATTTTCACTGTTGCTCCCACTTGTTGCGCTACCTTTAGTGACTCATCTGTTACAGTGCCTTGATTGTTTTCTTTATTTGCATTTCTATAGAGGAGTTTTATCCTGTTTGTAATTTCTATGTTATGTACAATTAGCAGAAACGCCGCACTCCGGGTGGCTCATTCCCTAGGCCACGGTAAAACGCCACCCTCCGGGAGGCTCCACATTATCTCACTGTTCAGTCCCCAAAACTTCTTCTTCCATCAATAGTTCATTAACGGTGTATGTAAGTTCCACCATGTTTTTCACTACAACGGTACAGCAAAGTATATTTTTTTTAGCATTAAACTGTTATTATTTTATTGTCTAATCATCACTACATATAACACCACCCATCATCACTACATATAACATCATCCATCATCACTACATATAACATCATCCATCATCACTACATATAACACCATCCATCATCACTACAGATCGGTAAAGTAGTTTCCGAGATTCTCGTGCGGACACACAAACAAACAAACAAACAAACAGACAGACTTCTTTGTTTTATATATATAATATATAGATTAATTCTGCAGATAAACAAGGGTCAAGAGTTAGCCCAAGGTACAGTGTCACTGAATTTACAATGAGATGGTTCATTCCCACATGACTTTGACTTTGTTTACTCCTTTGAGTATTGTTTTTTATCCAAATAATATTGCTTCAGTCTTTCCAAGATGTAGGGATAATTTTTTGTTTATGGACCACTGTTTGCATGACTCCAGTTCAGATGATAACCTGTTAGCTACATCATTTGGATGTTTACTTAACACTAAAAGGTAATTGTCATCAGCATACAACAAATGTTTTCAATTAACATTAATGGTCATGTCACTTACATAACAAAGGAAGAGCAATGGTCCTTGGACATTCCCTTGTGGAACTCTACATGCCATCAACATGGATGGCAACTCAGTATTATTTGGAACGACTACAGAGTTTGTTTCCTGTTGTTAAGATTAGATTTAAACCAGTCAACAGATCCAACGGCAAGAGCCTGCAGTTTTTTTACATAGTTTATCATGATTCACCGTGTTGAAGGTTTTTCGTAAGTCTAGCATTACTATTCATGAATAATTTTTATGTGGTGTTTAGGACCTGATATGGTCAGTGAGATGGATCAGACTGGTGTCAGTTGAGTGAGACTAAAGCCTGATTGGCAGTTGTAAAAAAAATATAATCATGGAGATGTCTTTCCACCTGACAATATTTTATTGTCAACATTTCTATTGTTAACAATAGTCACCACACACGTTCAATATTTCGGGCAATCTTGTCAGCCAGTCACCACGCGAGTGCAGACAAAAATGTCGGCCCATGAAGCTTGTGTAGCTTTAATCTTGGCCTTTGCATTAGAAATAAAAAAAAACTTAATTAACGGAAAGCGATGGATGAAGGAGTGGCTTACTAAGCGACATAAATACACTCAAACAAATCTGCTTAGTTGATCTTCTTTTTGACATCTTCGCAAACAGCATCTTTCTTACGTTCTTTGAGAATACCTAACATCTTGTCATAAACTGTATTTGTCTTTACTTTGTCCATATAATCCTTTGGTGTGACATCCTATAATATTGGTAATTCTTTATATGTACGAATAAATCTTAGCAACACATCCCGGGAATCACGTTTTGTTTCGGCAGGTGACACACTGTCGCTTTCAGCAAGGCCCTCAGTAGGCCTGCTTGTGCACTCCATGATGCCCGTTGCTATACTGTACCAATATTGACAATATTAGCCTCAAGCGGTCAATACTTACTGACACTATTAGAAATATTTTGAAACTCATCAATCTAGATTCCATCAATATTTTGCATTTTCAATACCATCAAAATTAACGTCACACAGTCAATTATATTGTCAATATTTAAATTTTACCAATGCATACTAACCGTGTCTGGCGCCCTTTAGGGTAACTTTGAAGTTTGGCTCGGTGATGGAGTCTCTGATGTATCCTTTGGTCCTGGTGGTCGTCTCTGTCTCTGTCACTTCAGCAGACCTATGAGGAGTGTCACTGTTTATGTCACTTTGCTCATAATCAGTTAGTTGTTTGGGATTAGAGTCACTCAGGAATTCTTTTGGGAGTCATCTCCAACTTCACCCTCAAATGCAGCTTCTGCCTCTTCAATGTCATCTTCTGTGCACACACACACACACACACACACACACACTCTCTCTCTCTGACACTGTAAAAGTCATATCCTTAACCTGAGTACAGTAATGCTTCATCATACAAAGAAGTAGGTATTGGGTTTTATCAGAAATATGATTGATCCCTTAAATGAGGTGTTTTGGTTCCTCATCAACTCTCCAAAGCATCAGGCACTGTTTGAAAAGGTCTTGGCTAGTACATAATATTATAGCCCCCAAAATCTGGAACCAGTCACTGCCAAACTTCAGCCTATTAAGTTAGATTAATTTGAAACATACAAAGTGATAGACTCGACGATTAAACAAATCAAGGAAATTCAAAGCTATATGAAAGATTACTTTAGTAAGTGGTTGATTGAAGCCTCCTGGCTTGTTGAAAGTGTTGGTGAATGGTATAAAAATCATGCATAAGTACAGTAGGCATCAAGTATATCACAATAATGAGCCTTCTGAAAAACAGTACCAGAGGATCACTATTGTAAAAATCTAGAGCCATTCCATTCCTTGGTAACCTTTTAAATGAGATAAAACCCCACTTTAATACAGAGACAAGGGCATGTGCTGCCCTGCTCCCAATTAATCTAAAGTTAATTAAAACAAATGATAACCTAGGCACTGATTGTGAAAAGTTGCTGACTTGCCTTCATCTCTCTCCCTTATTAGTTAATGTGCTGGAAATATGAGTCCCAAGAAAGTAATGACAGTGACTGTGTCAGACATTGTGATAGAGATGTATTTTATGAGCTGTTGTGTCTCTTGTACGTTGCTCTGAGGGTCAAAACTGTTAAGGTGCATTGAAAGCCGCCTGAGACTCCCGGCTCTGTTACATCATGACAATTACTTTTACCTTTATCCTCTTCGCCACTGATCGGCTTGCTAGCCGCTTGGGCGGTCGTTCACGTCTCTGTTACGCACTGTTGGCAAGTACCGGGCATGCACAGGCTCCTGAATGTATCAAACCTGCTCCAGTCTTGGTCAAGTCTCGTCTTGAAAGAGCACACACTCGTTGCCGTCACACTATTCTGGCTGTTTACTTTTTTTTCAAGAGTTCACAATTCTCACTCTGAAAAAGTTTGCTCTCACAGTTTTCTGGCTTGTGGCTTCTTCAGCCATGAGCTGTGACCCCTTGTGAGCGGGTATCCGTCAGCTCCAGGTATGGACAGTCGATTGAGTAGTGCCATCTGAGATGTTTATACACCTCAATTAGGTCTTCCCTTGCTTGTCTGTAGTATAAACTATGCAGTTGCAGGCGCTCGAATCTCTCTGAATAACTGAGGTGACAGTCTCTTGCATATCTCTGGGATCAGATGGGGTGACAGTGCTTCAGGCGGGGAAGCACCTCATTCTTGAAGCTCGTTACGAGGGACGCTAGATATCTGAACGACCTCGCTAGAGCAAAGGTTAGAGTTGTGTTCTGACCTCGCTAGAGGAAAGGTCACGGCAGACTTAGCTCCCGGGGATTAATTGTCAGTAATAGCTATTGCTACTTGTGAGCAGGGCTGTGTCCTTCTGAGGGCCGAACTACTGGCCGAGTTAGTGAAGGTAAAAGAAGAAAACTTTAAATTAAAGGAAGTGACAGCGAGGATGAAGGAAGAAGACACGAGACAATGAATGCCCGTGTCTGACGAAAACTCAGGCGAATCAAAGGTTGTGAGGAGAAGAACGACCAAAATGTTAGTGAAAAGACACCAAGGAAACGACAACAGCTAAGTGTAAAAACGCTTTCAGTCCTTTGATAGACAAGGAAAGTACGAAAACCTTAATTGCTGGCGATTCCAAGGTACGGTACCTGCATAGAGCTTTTTATGGTAAAAATTAAAATAGGATGAGGGTTTGTTTGCCAGGAGCTGGGGGGGGGGGGGTTATAGTTGACAGGATGGACAATATCTTGTCTGGTAATGGGGATAAACCCCTTATCTGCCTCGGTGCAGGAGGCAATGATATTGGCCGGCGTAGGAGTGAAGAGCATAAGGTTGAAGGGAGGGATCCCTATCATATGTGGTGTCTTGTCTAGAAGGAGAGTTGGCAATGAATGGTTGTCAAGGGCAGTTAGTGTCAACGGCCATTTTGACAGATATTACAAGTCGATATCAGCCGCATTCGTTGACAACCGGGACAGCTCTTAGGCAGAAGGGACCTTTATGATAGGGTTGGCTGGCTGTCTCGAGAGGGCAGTTCAAAAGATGTCGAAGTCTTTAAACTGCTAGGAGAACATGTGAGCATGGAGGTGGAGGAGATTGCAGTGGGAGCAGGTAAACAAAGTTAAAGGTTAGAGAGAAATAGGGCTAGGAATGATGACAAAACAGGGAGTTATAACCTAAACGCGACAAAGAGAGGACTCAGATCACGACTAACTTAAATGTCTGCTACGCAAACAGTAGAAGTATGAGAAACAAAATGGGTGAAATCAGGACGTTGGTATGTACCGAAAAAATCGATATTATAGCATTCACCGAAACATGGATAAACTTAAACTCACGTGAGTTACCTGTCGAATACCAAATTGCAGTTTATAAATTATTCCATACTGTTACGAGTTGGGGATTTAGAATATAGTTAAAAGTCTACCCAGATCCCAACAGGCAACAACAATAAAAAAACAAAGACAATCGGACTATAAAAGGGTAGACAAAGGATGCGAGTTTTTGTTGTGTATAATAAAGTACCATAAATTCCTTAACAAAATATTCAGCTTTCTATAATTTACCCTTAACCATACTTAACCTAAACATTAACAGTATATACATATTTATACAACATACTATAATTTGAAGTAAGGTGGAGGTGGGGAGGCAATATAAGATTACAAATACTTAAGTGCGGAGCTGAGATGGCTGACGAGTAAGGCTGAGTATTGTAGAAGACGGTAGGTAGTCACTGTGCCGTAGGTTTCCAGGATAGGTGATCCTGTGGTCACTTCCCAGAGTGAACTGAACTTTCCTCGATCTGGATCTGATGAGGAAGACTTGGAGTAGGTGACGCAACAACCAGGATATGGAGAAGGGAAACCCCGGAGTGGTAACTAAGACTAGTCATACTCGGGTTTCGTCCCTAGATGGCGTTGCTCGTGGTGCTGGGTAGGTAGATCAGGACAATAGATGGCGTGGTTCGTAGTGCTGGGTAGGTAGATCATGACAATTGATGGCGTGGTACGTAACACACCCCCCCTCCAAAGACCTCCATAGCGCGGGGGCGAAGGCGGTGATCACCTGGTGCATCTGGATTTTTACAGTAAGAACAATAAAACTTGGTTGCATCGGGGGGGGGGGGGGGTAGGTGTGGGACCTTTCGACCTACCACTCACGTCCCCAAGGCTATCATCAGAGGAGAACCTAACATGCAGGAAAGTACCACGTTCCCTACGGCACAGTGACTCCACGAGCAAGGTGTACGCATCAGCCAGCTCAGCGGCACGTCCTAAATTAACCTCTCCACGCTCCTCCACATGCTTCAAGATGTAAAATGGTATCTTGCTCGTCCACTCCTCCAGGACTACCAAGTTTAACAAATCCTGAAGTGGCCATTGTTAAGAAAACCTAGATAAATTAATTAATGGTCAAAAAGATAAGATAAGTGGATTACCCTAGAAAATATCACGGCAGTGGATAACCAGAAATTCCCGGAAACTACCCAAGTTATACCTAGGGAAATTACACTTATGAATATTGTTCTTCTGATAAGATCCTTAAATAAGGATAAGAGACTTGAAAGAGGAAGGGCGTATTACGGCATTAATATAAAGATCCGGATTAACAACCCTTAGATACTTGAAACAGGAAGGGCGTATTACGGCATTTATATAAAGATCCGGATTAACAACCCTAAGATACTTGAAACAGGAAGGGCGTATTACGGCATTAATATAAAGATCCGGATTAACAACCCTTAGATACTTGAAACAGGAAGGGCGTATTACGGCATTAATATAAAGATCCGGATTAACAACCCTTAGATACTTGAAACAGGAAGGGCGTATTACGGCATTTATATAAAGATCCGGATTAACAACCCTTGAATTACTTGATTATTGACCCCGAATGAGATAATGAGAAGAACAATAATTGGGGCTTTATAATTATGGGGTCCTGGTAGAGCGGGCGTCCCAAGATATCACTTCACCCTAAACTAGTGACTATGGAACAGCCTACTCTGGAGCGAGGGTACTGCATTAAACAGATCCGGATTCTTCCCTACACTCGATAAGACTTACTACACGACTGCCACCTGTAATAACAGGTAAGCCTTATGACACTTGGAACCTAATATCCTACGTCTGTCACTCTTACTGTACCAATATATGCACACACATATGAAGGAACTTTAAACCACCGTAAAGCAATTGTGAACAGAAGTGACTGGGAGGAATAATTAACAGGGAGTAACAAGGGGGAAAGAATTATGGCACTTAATGTTGGATCCTGTCACGGTCGCCATTTGTTACGAGTTGGGGATTTAGAATATAGTTAAAAGTCTACCCAGATCCCAACAGGCAAAAACAATAAAAAAAACAAAGACAATCGGACTATAAAAGGGTAGACAAAGGATGAGAGTTTTTGTTGTGTATAATTAAGTACCATAAATTCTTTAACAAAATATTCAGCTTTCTATAATTTACCCTTAACCATACTTAACCTAAACATTAACACTATATACATATTTATACAACATACAATAATTTGAAGTAAGGTGGAGGTGGGGAGGCAATATAAGATTACAAATACTTAAGTGCGGAGCTGAGATGGCTGACGAGTAAGGCTGAGTATTGTAGAAGACGGTAGGTAGTCACTGTGCCGTAGGTTTCCAGGATAGGTGATCCTGTGGTCACTTCCCAGAGTGAACTGAACTTTCCTCGATCTGGATCTGATGAAGAAGACTTGGAATAGGTGACGCAACAACCAGGATATGGAGAAGGGAAACCCCGGAGTGGTAACTAGACTAGTCATACTCGGGTTTCGTCCCTAGATGGCGTTGCTCGTGGTGCTGGGTAGGTAGATCAGGACAATAGATGGCGTGGTTCGTAGTGCTGGGTAGGTAGATCATGACAATTGATGGCGTGGTTCGTAACAATACCGATAGGCAGATTAAAAAAGGAGGCGGAGTAGCAATCTATGTCAAGGATAATCTGAAGTGTGAAATAAATAAGGAAATAAATCTTAACTAAATACAGAAACAATGTGGATAGAATTAACCGATGGTAGGGAAAATTTATTGCAGGAGTAATATATTGACCGACTAATCTTGATAGAGTTAATGAGTGACTTATTTGGATGAAATGCACAGGGCATCGAGACATAGCAAAGTCTGTATAGTAATCGACTTTAACTTTAGCCAAATAGATTGGATCGACCTTTCGGGTAACTCAGAATCAGAGGATTTTCTTGAAACAGTTCAGGACTGTTTCCTTGGTCAACATATGACCGAACCCACCCGGGGTAATAATATACTCGATTTAGTTCTGTCAAACAGAGAAAACCTCATTAGTAATGTCGAGGTAGAGAACGAACTTACAAACAGCGATCACAAAGAAGTACGTTTCAAATTAGTCGCAAGGAAAATTCCATTAAAGTCCCAGATTTCGGAAGGGCAAACTTTGATAGGTCGAAAAGGCAGCTGAGAGAAGGGTTATCACATTTGGGGGTGAATTACATGACCTCACGTGAGGTGACCCCACGCATGTACCCACAGAGGGTGACCTCACTTTACCTGGAGACCTGAAAATGATAACCTCATAAAATGTGACGGTTGTGAATAACCTGATCACGAGATCTGAGGTTGACGAGTTCCACAACAATTTAAATAATGAGTTACTTAATACACGAAGGCAGAACATAACAGACAGAAAACTCAGATCAAACATCAATGACCCCAAGCGCCTACAGTATTTATATCGACCTTGAAAGAGTGTAGGGAACAGATTAGCGGACCCCTCGTAAACTTATTTACAAAATCATTAGACACTGGAGTTGTGCCAGACTTGTGGAAACAGGCAAATGTAGTACCCATATTCAAAAAGGGAGACAGAGCATCAGCGTCAAATTACCGGCCGATCAGTTTGACGTCAGTTGTGGGGAAATTTCTTGAATCAATTATAGCAGATAGCATCCGATCGCATCTAGAGAAAAGCAAATTAATCTTCGACTCTCAACATGGGTTTACAAAGGGAAAATCTTGTCTAACAAATCTGCTAACGTTTTTTAGGAAAGTCTTCGAGGTAGTAGATAATGACGAAAATTACGATGTTATTTACTTAGACTTTAGCAAAGCATTTGACAGAGTACCGCATCAGAGGCTTCTGAGAAAAATTAAGGCTCATGGTATCGAGGGGAAAGTTTTAAATTGGATAAAATCATGGCTCGCCGATAGAACGCAGAGGGTCAGAGTAGATGGTGTTAAATCTGAGTGGGGCCGTGTAACCAGTGGGGTTCCCCAGGGGTCAGTACTAGGCCCACTCTTGTTCATAATCTACATAAACGATTTAGATACTGGGATCAGCAGTGACATAAGCAAGTTTGCGGATGACACCAAAATAGGGCGGCAAATTAATTCAGGGCAGGATGCAAATGCAATACAGGAGGATCTAAATATACTGCAGGGATGGTCTGAAAAATGGCAAATGAAATTCAACACCAGCAAGTGCAGCGTACTTAATATTGGAAGAACAAATACTTATAATGTATACAGCCTTAACAACATCAACCTAGAGAAGTCGACTTGTGAAAGAGACCTAGGGGTACTTGTAAGCCCGGACCTACGGCCTAGAAAACAGTGCGTTAATGTTCGAAATAAGGCAAACAGAGTATTGGGTTTTATATCTGGAAGTGTAAGTAACAAGAGTGCAGAGGCCTTATTGCAACTATATCTTGCGCTAGTCAGGCCGCACCTCGATTATACGGTTCAGTTCTGGTGCACCTATTATAGAATGGATATAAATTCACTAGAGTCGGTGCAGCGAAGAATGACAAAAATGATTCCGGGACTTAGAAACCTTCCATATCAGGATAGGTTAAAGAAACTTAACTTGCATTCCCTAGAAAGACGAAGAGTGCGGGGAGATATGATAGAAGTATTTAAGTGGGTGAAAGGAATCAATAAAGGGGATATAGATAAAGTTCTTATAATATCCGAGCAGGATAGGACTCGGAGCAACGGATTCAAGTTGGATAAGTTTAGGTTTAGGAGGGAGATAGGAAGAAACTGGTTCACAAATAGGGTGGTGGACGAGTGGAACAAGCTTAGCAACTTTGTAGTAAGTGCGGGAACTCTGGAAAGTTTCAAAAGGAGGCTAGATAGATTCATGGATGATAGAGAGTGGTAGTAACTCTCGACAGGAGCTGCCATGCACACTTGCACAGGCCAACCGGCCTATTGCAGACTCCTTATTTTCTTATGTTCTTATGTTGTATGATAAATATTTAAAACTTTCAAACATCCTCTCTGAAGTGCCAATGCCTTGAAATCATCTGCATTTTGATTATCCATATATTTAACATTATTTTAGATAATAACAGGTCTAGTTACCAATTGTGAATACATTTACCGTAGTTTGAATTTTCTATGAACCAATCAGCTATTAGTGTAAAAGCGGGTCCTGGCTTAGGGGCCAGGCTAGCGTGGAAATACTATAGTATAGTTGCTTGATGCAGCTTCTGACAATGGCCCCAGAACTTCAGTTAATTGTCAATATACACACCCAGGTTCTTTTCGCATTCGGTCTCTATTAATGCATTTTTTTCGACCTGTTGGGACATGTGATACGCCTCCTTATCGTTGGTACGACCTAGGTGAATCCTCTTATACTTCGTGACATTGAATCATAGCAGCCATTTCTTCGACCGCTCTTGAAGCTTATAGATTTTTCTGAAGCTCTTCACATATCATTCTTGACATGTTTGTTCAGAAAAACAACAGAAGGCTCTTCATATAACAATGTTGTATAATCCTCTGAAAACAATTGACTTGGTTTTCAAAGTTACCCTTTCAGTTTTACTGCGGTTAATACCACATTCTTAACATATTATTACCTTATATTTACATTATTTACCTAATGGTCACCCACTAGAGGCGGCCATGCAGAAGGAAGAACACCAATAGCCTGTGTAGGATCCCTCCATTGTTGTTCATAGGCAAGTATAGAGCTACTGTACAGTATTTTGAACCCCAGTACAGTCCTGCTCTCCCCAAAACACAGCTTAGGCTGGTAGACTGATCTACCAGCCTCTGTGTGAAAAAGTGTTTTCTTATTTTCGTCCTGTACTACTTAGCGAACTTGTCCCTTTGTGTTGGTGGTGCATGGCATCACAAAATGATGGCCCGGGTTCACATTTCCACCCCCTTCAAGGTTTTGAATGTTTCTTTGTGATCCACCATATTGCATTTTCTCCGAGGGGTTGTAGTCCTAAGGCCTTCAGTCTGCTTGGATAATCGAGATGATGTGAAAGTTCAGGAATCGTCTTTGTCACTCTGTGTTGCACCTGTTCGATGTATGTTAAGTGTTTCTGGAGGTAGTGTTTCGATGTCTGTATACTGTACAGTAATCCAGGCTGGGATGTACAAGAGACTTACTGTACTGTATAAGGTTAAAGGAGCTTATAATTCTTAAATCTTGGTTGGCTCTTTTCACTTGCTGTGCCGCCTTCTGTGATTGGTTTATCACAACGCCTAGATCACTTTCTTTATTGTATCGCCTTCTATGATTGGTTTATCACAACGCCTAGATCACTTTCCTTATTGTGTCGCCTTCTGTGATTGGTTTATCACAACACTGAGATCACTTTCCTCATCAACAGTGTTCAGCATGGCCCGACACCTCACCGCCCATCACCCGTTCTTGGTACCTCTCCCACAAACAGCCTCCACATTCATCTCCTCGCACATGTCCTTAGCCGATGCTTGTGTTGAGACAAATCCACTCTCACAGTAGCTCACCTAAAAGTCTTTAGTGTTCTTCAGTAAGCTCAGAGCAACATCAAGGTGCATTTTTTTTATGGGATTAGCCCACCAGGGCACAGGTCAATGACCTACATCAGGCCTGGGGAGAAACAACAACAACAACAACAACAACAACAACAACAACAGCAGCAGCAGCAGCAGCAGCAGCAGCAGCAGCAGCAGCAATAATAACAATAATAATAATAATAATAATAATAATTCAGATACGAAAAAAAAAATAATGATAAAAATAATACTGAAAACACTGCAATAATAATAATAATAATAATAATAATAATAATAATAATAATAATAATAATATGGAACGATATATGTATGGTGTGTTGTCAATAGTAAGAGAAACAATTGAGACTGCAATTGTGTGTAAATGAGGCAGGAAGTCAGATCAGCAACTTGGAAGTTGGTCACAAGTTTTGTGATACCATATGGCAGCAGGGTCTACCATTAGATAACACATTATGCTTCCAATAACTCCCCAGGCGGTAATACCTTCCTGTTTGATAGCTGCCTACTACCTACTACCTACATAAATGCAGATACACGTCATCTATATAAATACAGCTATATCTAATCTATATAAATGCAGATACACGTAATCTATATAAAAAAGATACACCTAATCTATATAAATAAAGATACACCTAATCTATATAAATACAGATACACCTAATCTATATAAATGCAGATACACCTAATCTATATAAATGTAGATAGAGCTAATCTATATAAATTCAGATACACC
Source organism: Homarus gammarus (assembly GCA_958450375.1). NCBI lineage: Eukaryota > Metazoa > Arthropoda > Malacostraca > Decapoda > Nephropidae > Homarus > Homarus gammarus. Next base: position 152,479 of record CAUDMG010000039.1, read on the forward strand.
TAATCTCTATAAATGCAGATACACCTAATCTATATAAATGCAGATACACCTAATCTATATAAATGCAAATACAGATAATCTATATACACGCCGATAGAGCTAATCTATATATATGCCGGTACACCTGATCTATATAAATGCAGATACACCTAATCTAAATAAATGCAGATTAGGTGTATCTGCATAATAGAGATTAGGTGTATCTGCATTTATAAAGTTTAGGTGTATCTGCATTTATATAGATCAGGTGTCCCTGCATTTATATAGATTAGGTGTATCTGCATTTATATAGATTAGGCACATCTGCATTTATATCGATTAGGTGTACCTGCATTCATATAGATTAGGTGTATCTGCATTTATATAGATTAGGCACATCTGCATTTATATAGATTAAGTGTTTCTGAATACCTGTATGTAAAACATACATTCGTAAGAATTTATTTGCAATAATTTATTTTCCATTTTCATGGCCACGCCCATTCACCACACTCGCAATACATCTGCATTTATATAGATTAGGTGTATATGCATTTATATAGATTAGGTGTATATGCATTTATATAGATTAGGTGTATCTGCATTTATATAGATTAGGTGATTCTACATTTATATAGATTAGGTGTACATGCATTCATATAGATTACGGGTATCTGCATTTACATAGATTAGGTGTATCTGCATTTATATAGATTAGGTGTATCTGCATTTATATAGATTAGGTATATCTGCATTTATATCGATTAGGTGTACCTGCATTTATATAGATTAAGTGTTTCTGAATACCTGTATGTAAAACATACATTCGTAAGAATTTATTTGCACTAATTTATTTTCCATTTTCATGGCCACGCCCATTCACCACACTCGCAATACACAACTAACAATATGAAGATTTTACATAGCTTTTTTCTGATTCATTCTTAATAAAATCACTTGTTTCAATCTTTTTATTACTAATTAAAAACTACAAAATTATTATTAAGTGATTCCATTTTTTGTAGGTCATATGTTTGCGTTTTTGCGCATAGGAAGTGAACCTTAACTTAATTGCACATGAAAATGAAACCTTCTGGATTCTCTGTGTATTTTCTTACTTCTATTTAAAAAAAATAAAGAAAATTTGATGTGAAAAAACCGGCAGGTATTGCTTTGAGAAAATTTGCATAATACTGTCCAAGAATCGCATTTTTGAGCTGACAATTGCTTACAGCTGTGTTGAGCAGACATAAAAGAGTACTGTACTATATTTGTTTTTGTAATGAACTGGGAAAAACCTTGACATTTGCATGTAAAAAAAAAAGTGGATTCAAAATGATGGGAGAAAAATGCAATGAGGCGAAAAGATAGAAATGCTTCGAACTTCATAGGCAAAAGAGAAATTAACGAAAAAAAATTGGGAGATCTAAATCTGAAATTAAATGTACAGGGCTAAACCGTAATGAAAACGCCTTTTTTTTCCAAGACACTTAAACTTAAGGGTAGCATTACTCGGAGTGAATCGAGCCACCTGAGGTACAGGAGCTATTGGAACCACTACTAATAAAATAAAGCGTGAAAAAGGCATCTTAAAATCCACCTCTTAATTACGTTATATGTGAATATGAAAAACATATATAAAAGAAATATTGCATGTGAGCTGTTAAAAAAGAAAAAGTCGAAAAGTTTATGTGTAAAAAACACTATTTTTTTCTGAAAATTTGTCCAGCGATCAAATTAATTAAATTTTTTTGTAGAAACTTGCTGCACACACTGAAAATGCTGCATTTTTCAAATGTTTCACTTTTTATTTTATTGGCAGTGATTCTAATAGACTCAGTGGCTCAGGTGGCTAGATTCACCCAGAGTGCCCCACTTACAGTATGGTACATCTGAAAACAAAGTTGGCATGTGTTGCATTAAAATTAATACTGTGTATTACCTTTACTTTCATCCAAAATAAATTTTACATCAATTTGAATAAAAAAATAACTTGTGTGCAATATTTTCCACCTGACAAAATCCATGCCTTGCAATGAAATACATATGCAATGGAAGAGTGAAAGTGCCACTGCAGGTTAAAATATATTGTGACCATTACTGCCTTGTCCCAGCCTAGTTCTAGGTAACCCAAGTAGAGATAACTTATTATGCAGCTGGCAAAAGCATCTAAAGTCCTTAGAATTAACAAGGGCAACCTTCCAAAAATTTCCACGATACATGCTAGGCTGAAGGTATCCGTTCAGAAAGAGGTGCGTCCACACTCACTGGTACCATGGCCAATCAGTGTGCCACCATAGTAAAACTGCTGCTTCTCACCAAACCATGATTCCTGACAGAAGTACTGTGGTTTAATCAACCCCCCAAGCATTTCCATCCACCTCAGTTCTACAATTTTACCATTACAATGAGTAATAATAGTGACACCATGTTACTGTTTTATCAATATAAAATATTAATGATAAACATTATTGATAAACATTACAATATAATCCCATTTGCAACTTTTCTTCTTGCCTCTTCCTAGCTTATACATATACAGTATTCACAAAGTTTTACAATAAAAAGCTTAATTTCCACTATAACAATGTATTTGTGAGTTTAAAGGCTATGTCAGAAAAATGGCATTTTCATCATTAGTTCAAGAATTGTAGTAATTTCAATTTCAACTTTAATTGCATTTTCAGGAAAAAATTGGTTTGGGTGTTTAGACACTTCTGCTATGCACAGCCTCATACAAGTGTGGTGAACAGAAAGAAATACATACAGTATGTACTTCATCTGCACCTGTAAAAGGGACATTTGTGTATACAGTCTAAGAAACAAGTATCTTGCCAGCTTTGGCCGATGACTATTAAAGCTTAGCTTATTAAACTGAAAGCATAACCATGACTACATCTTATGAATTGGTACACCTAACTAACTACAAGCTTCAAGTTTTTCCATAAATGATGGTACAAAATAGTGGACTTACTATTTTAGTTGTGGTATATGGACATATATACCCAATATTGAATGATCATTGGAGAAAATAGGTAATTATGTGAATCAATGGTGTAAGTGGCTACCTCCTTCCGAGGCTCTACAGACCTGAAAACTGTTAAAGCTGGTTAATTTTAGGTTCAGTCGAAGTTAACCAGGCTGGTACATTTATATTATATTGGGTTAGAGTAGCGAACCCCAATTGTTTGTTTCTTCCTTTATTGAAGAACTATCGTTTATACAATTCCTGAGTGTATATCAACCGTAACTTCCACTATTTATGAGTGTGAAGAGAAAGGACGGCGGCTATGCAAATAGACCGTTTAATCACGTCCTTTCGATGTGAGATTATGAGTGGGGCTTCTATGAGTAGTCGCCCATCGAGGGAGAACGGAATAGGCACGTCGTCCTCCCTCGAGGGAAGACGGAACCATCCAAGATGGCTCTCAAATAACGTCTTCCTCTAGTCAAGGATATCAAACAACTGCCCGCTATAGGTGGCCAGGGAACCGGCTACTTAATGCCTTAACTCAGCATAATGTGACGCAGCTTCCCATGGACACACCTTATCACGTGCACTGAACATGTCACCTCATAGCTAGTGGAAAGTTACAGGGGATGAATCAGTATATAAAGCAAATGTAATTAACCCATTTATATAATTCTTCTGTTTGTGAAACAGGGGCTATTACAAAACTATTTGAGGTACACAGATGCATGCACTGGATGACTTAACTTTTCTGCTGCAAAGATAATTGTTACTTAGACTGTACCTGTGCTCAAATATTGTACCTTACCTCCATCTGAAAATGAACACTACAATACCACCATAAACATTTTAATTTTTAGTTATACTTTTAATTAAACAAACAATGTAACCTGACCTAACATAATCTAGGTAACTTAAACAACAAAGTAAACTTTGCAAGTAGCCTTAATTTACCTCAGTATCTGATGTTATCACCGTTAGGTTTCCGATACTGAAAGGTCAGCACTGTTAGTAAAATACATGCAATAAAAATAATAAAAAATATATAAAATATGCTCACAGGCAAAGCAAGGCTCATTATACAAAGTTCATCCACATTTTATGAAATAATACAGGTTATATTTTACTGCCATCTCAGATATTATTCCTCCAGATTTATTTAAAAGCAATTTAAATGTGTGTCAGTGATTTTTTAGTAAATTTTGAACCCCCTGAAACAAACAACAAATTTGGGTCTGTTTACAGGGTATTTAAAAGTGCACCCTCGTATAACTTAGTGTATACAAGTACAAACTGTTACAAAATATGATAAATATTCAAACACTAGAGGCTATGTACTTACCACAGGTGCTTTTGTCTTTGAATACTGTATCTTCATCATTTTGACTTCCAATGAGGTTTTAACCTGTAAAACCATAAACTAGTGTTAGAAACAAGGACTTACTACAGTATGGTCGTTAAATGAATATATAATATATATATATATATTTATATATATGTATATATATATATATATATATATACTTCATTTTTAGTCCATATAACAGGCGGAGTTTGAACATATAATCAACGACCTCACCAGCCAGGACTCGAACCCTCGACCTACTGCGTGTGACCAGGGAACGTTACCGACCATGCCACAAGGACACTAAGAGCAGTCTTAGACTATGTTATATTTCACACAAAGCCTGTTCATCGAGCTGATGGCGCCGTGAATCTCCCATTGGGGACTGCCCGTGCCGCTTATATGGTGGCAGTAGCAATAGGTCGAGGGTTCGAGTCCTGGGTGGTGAAGTCGTTATATATATATATATATATATATATATATATATATATATATATATATATATATATTTTTATATATATATATATATATATATTATATATATATATATATATATATATATATATATATATATATATATATATATATATATATATATATATATATATATATATATATAGGGTGACAATAGTGCATAGGGGTGAATTTCTAAAATTGATTAAATGGAATGGCCATTGGTCCAATACTGCGTACCCATGAAAAAAGAACACAGGCGAAATCCTGGGTCATTTGGACAATATTTAGAGGTAGCTCAAGTCAATTGAAGTTTTATCCTTATAGGCAAAAAATACGAATATTCATAATATGCCGGTTTATTTTAAAATTTACATATTGAGCAAGTTTATGTGTACACTGTACATATAAATGATTAATTCCTTTTTAAAATGAAACTGCAGTGAACACGCTTACATCAATGGGTGGGAGAGGTGTGGACAACCCATTCATTGTTTTCGCTTTTTGCTTGTAAGGTCCTGTTTTGATGTCCCTGGTTGTGACCGCCTCTGCTCTTCAACAACCTGCAGCAGATGTTGACGCTGGTCTTCACTCTTCGTGATCTTGCTGTTGAATGCCTGTATCAAGGCAATCCCTCTCTCTGCAGTGTCGTTGATGACTCTGAGACCACCCACAACTGCGATGCCAGTTTTGAAGTCTTCATCATCAGACCATGTGTCAGGTTCCTTGGACAAAAAAGAAGTCTTCATTTTGAGACTTTCAAATAGAAAGTTTGATCCTCTAGAAGCAAAGTCTGAGAGCTGCTTTGTGGGAAGGGAAGATGTGGCAGGAAGACCAGCACGTTTTGGTGAATCCTCGGTCGCCTTCCTCTCAACGATTGCCCGAACTATGTTTGTCTTCATTGTTGCATTAACTTGTGGATCGAAGAGTGCAAGACCCACCAAGCCTTCACTGAGGTACCACAGGTGACGACCGAAGACTGTGAGACATGTTCTTGATATTTTGACGTCGTGGTACTCTGACAGGTCTTGGAGGAGCCGCAAATCATTAGCAGGAGCGGAGGATGGAACGGAGGCCGTGAACCATGCACTGACATACACCTCTAGCACAAAGAATGTGAATCGTTTCAAGCCTAATGTCTCACGAGCAGTTAGTTTAAACTGATTAGCAAAAATCAGGATCTTCATGACATAAATGAGCTTAGCCATCCACCGTGCTCGGTGAAGTGCTCCGGGCCGTCGGAGATTAAACTTGGGTAGAGCTCCATCGAGACACCTGATTGCTAGCTCCAGTACCTCACGGTAATCATCACGTGGCTGCTGCTTCTTGCCCAGATGATGTTTCCAGCAACAGATGAGGTCATCTCGTTTCTCGTACAAACTTGGAGGGAGGTCTGAGAGAGGGCTGTAGTCATCTTGACTGATGTCCTTCCACTTATGCTTGAAGCGAGAGAAGAGAGTAATATCTGGTCCAGAGGAAGGCCCCATGCATTCCACATACGCTTTCTCGGCAACAAGCTCAAGGATGTGGTGACGACACGCGAGATGCAGAAGACGGCGGCCGAGTTTCTGCTCCAGAATGACACATCCCCCGACAAGTGCCCAGTGTTTGAAGCTCTTGTGTCAAAACTGAGTGCTGAAACATTCTCTGATATTTTCCACTCTTCCAGCGCTGCACTGACTGCTGTAGCAATGGCCTGTCCAGTCCCTGACAATAGTTTCGGGACACCAAGCAGCTTTTCAGTATTGATTCCGGAGACAAGAATGGCGATTCGGTCAACACTCGCTCCTTGTTCATCAGGAATAATTTTTCCATCCCAGTGCACAGTGAGCACTTCACTAGGTTGAAATTTTTCTTTAATTTCGTTGGCAATCCCAGAACGGTGGGTCGCTCGCGAAGTACGCACTGTCTCATAGTTTAAAACTAGTTCCATTGGGTCATGACCTAGACTAGCAGCCGTGGCACTGACGATCCGGAGAGCAGAGCGGTGACTGATCCCAGTGCGGTCCAATGTACTTGACAATTCAGGGGTGATAACTTTGAGAGTAGCACGTTTACGATTGGAAGAAGATACCACTGGTGATATCGCTAGGGAACTTGTAGATGATGACGAGCTTGATTGTGATTCTGTTTCAGACGAAGAACCCAACTCATCATATTCAAGAGCAGAACTGGCTTGATTCTGTTGTAGAGATTGCTTACTCTTGCTTTCTTCCCGACGCTTCATGGAACAAGCAATCTTTTTGTCTACTCCTGCCATTACACCTCTTCTCCCTTTTTCTCGTTGCGCTGCCAGGAATGCTCGGTCTTCTTTGATGGTCAAGAGCTGCATTGCCTTGGGGTGGGCAACATCGAAGAGGTCCTCTAACTCATCACAAAAAGTTTCCTCTTTCTTACGTTGTGTGTCTGTAGTGCGAGTGCAGTTTTTCTTAAGTCCCTTCCACATTAAAAAAAGATCCACTACCTTTCGTCCAATACTCTTCTCAGTTATGGTAGGAATCCGTGCTTTATTCCAGAAACTAATAACCGATGCTGCAACTTCACTCGCAGAATCATTCACTGTTTTCTTATGTTCATTGTGACCGTGGAAAAACAGACGTAGAACATCTCCTCTTGAAGGAAGTTGTGCACCCGTGATTTCGGTTATGTGTTGACCAATGAGCCAAACTTCAGTTTTTGAACGTGTACTCGCCATTGAACCTGAAACAAACAAAAACATTTATGTAACTTATGTTGTTACTGTTATGCAAACAACAGCACCCATAAAGCATACGGCATGCAAGATCACTTGTATAAAGTTTTTAAAGTGTTATATACCTAAATTGATGCATTGATTTTAGACAAAGACAATGGTACTAACCGTAATACTGCAACAAGAGCGACGCACACACACCCACCGTCACGTCTCACACACAACTGATGCTACTGTACCAGTCAGACACTGGCACACAACCTCTTCCCCCTACCCCGACTGACACCCGCCTCTCCCTCCCCTCTGCATTGCCAATAGCTGCACCAGCCAAAATACTCATTACTCATTTTTAGAAAAAATGTTAGGAACAACTTTAGTTTGAATTTGCATTCTACATATACCTGCAAAGTTTCATAGTAATCGGTTCATAAATAAAGAAATTAGAAAAAATCAATAATAATTTCAGTAGTGTTAACTTCAAATGGCTTGAGCCACCTCTAAATATTGTCCAAATGACCCAGGATTTCGCCTGTGTTCTTTTTTCATGGGTACGCAGTATTGGACAAATGGCCATCTAAAAATAAAAACTTTCACTTTTTATTGTCACCCATTATATATATATATATGCAAGTAAATCACTGTAGGTGCGCATGATCTAGGTATATGCTGATAACCACAAGGAAAGAAGAAAACACGAAGTTCCCAAGCACTTTCGTGTAATTCACATCTTCAGGGGTGAGTACAGACTGAGTACAGTGAGTACAGTCTGTACTCACCCCTGAAGATGTGAATTACACGAAAGCGCTTGGGAACTTCGTGTTTTCTTCTTTCCTTGTGGTTATCAGCATATATATATATATATATATATATATATATATATATATATATATATATATATATATATATATATATATATATATATATATATATGTATATATATATATATATATATATATATATATATATATATATATATATATATATATATATATATATATATATATTGTTACGAACCACGCCATCAATTGTCATGATCTACCTACCCAGCACTACGAACCACACCATCTATTGTCCTGATCTACCTACCCAACACCATGAGCAACACCATCTAGGGACGAAACCCGAGTATGACTACGCTTAGTTACCACTCCGGGGTTTCCCTTCTCCATATCCTGGTTGTTGCGTCACCTCCTCAAAGTCTTCCACGTCAGCTCCAGTTCGATGAGAGTTCAGTTCACTCTGGGAAGTGACCACAGGATCACCTATCCTGGAAACCTGTGGCACAGTGACTACCTACCGTCTTCTACAATACTCAGCCTTACTTGTTAGCCATCTCAGCTCCGCACTTAAGTATTTGTAATCTTATATTGCTTCCCCACGTCCACCTTGCTTCAAATTATTGTATGTTGTATAAATATGCATATACTGTAAATGTTTAGGTTAAGTATGGTTAAGGGTAAATTATAGAAAGCTGAATATTTTGATAAGGAATTTATGGTACTTTATTATACACAACAAAAACTCGCATCCTTTGTCTACCCTTTTATAGTCCGATTGTCTTTGTTTTTTTATTGTTGTTGCCTGTTGGGATCTGGGTAGACTTTGAACTATATTCTAAATCCCCAACTCATAAGAAATGGCGACCGTGACAGGACACGACCTTAAGTACCATATTCCTTCCTCCCTTGTAACTCCTTGTTAATTATTCCTCCCAGTCACTTCTGTTCACAATTGCTTTACGGTGGTTTAAAGTTCCTTTCATATGTGTGTGCATATATTGGTATTACCGTACAGTAAGAGTGACAGACGTAGGATATTACTGTAGGTTCCAAGTGTCATAAGGCTTACCTGTTATTACACGTGGCAGTCGTGTAGTAAGTCTTATCGAGTGTAGGGAAGAATCCGGATCTGTTTAATGCCGTACCCTCGCTCCAGAGTAGGCTGTTCTATAGTCACTAGTTTAGGGTGGTGATATCTTGGGACGCCCCGCTCTACCAGGACCCCATAATTATAAAGCCTCAATTATTGTTCTTCTCATTATCTCATTCGGGGTCAATAATCAAGTAACTCAAGGGTTGTTAATCCGGATCCTTATATAAATGCCGTAATACGCCCTTCCTGTTTCAAGTATCTTAGGGTTGTTAATCCGGATCTTTATATTAATGCCGTAATACGCCCTCCCTGTTTCAAGTATCTAAGGGTTGTTAATCCCGATCTTTATATTAATGCCGTAATACGCCCTTCCTGTTTACTCAAGGGTTGTTAATCTGGATCTTTATATAAATGCCGTAATACGCCCTTCCTGTTTCAAGTATCCAAGGGTTGTTTATCCGGATCTATATATTAATGCCGTAATACGCCCTTCCTCTTTCAAGTATCTCAAGGGTTGTTTGTCCGGATCTTCATATTAATGCGGTAATACGCCCTTCCTGTTTCAAGTATCTAAGGGTTGCTAATCCGGATCTTTATACTAATGCCGTAATACGCCCTTCCTATTCCAAGTCTCTTATCCTTAATTAAGGATCTTATCAGAAGAACAATATTCATAAGTGTAATTTCCCTAGGTATAGCTTGGGTAGTATCCGGGACTTTCTGGTTATCCACTGCCGTGATATTTTCTAGGGTAATCCACTTATCTTATCTTTTTGACCATTAATTAATTTATCTAGGTTTTCTTAACAATGGCCACTTCAAGATTTGTTAAACTTGGTAGTCCTGGAGGAGTGGAAGAGCAAGATACCATTTCACATCTTGAAGCATGTGGAGGAGCGTGGAGAGGTTGATTTAGGGCGTGCGGCTGAGCTGGCTGATGCCTAAGCCTTGCTGGTGGAGTCACTGGGCAGTAGGGAACGTGGTACTTTCCGGCATGTTAGGTCCTCCTCTGATGATAACCTTGGGGGCGTGAGTAGTAGGTCGAAAGGTCCCACACCTACCCCCCCTGTTGCAACCAAGTTTTATTGTTCTTACTGTAAAAACCCAGGCCATACGATCCAGTCTTGTAAACACCCAAAGTGTCGAATTGCTAAAAGTAGTTCCCTGGATCCCAAATCCAAACCAATAGCAACCACCAATGTGGAAAGGCCCCATCAGGATCTCTTCTCTTTATTCACCTATGAGGGAAAAATTTCAATCATAGAGGGGTCTCGTTCTTTCCCTATTCGTATACTACGTGATACGGGCGCAGTACAATCTATCCTCCTGTTTAACGTCATTCCTGATATATCTACCGCATTTACTAATGAGAGTGTTCTAATTTCAGATCTCTCATCCCATTCTTCCTATCCCTTAGCTAAAGTGCACCTCCAATGTCCCTTGATTACTGGGGAAGTGCAAATAGCCATTTGGAAAGATCCAATGCCTGTGAGCGGCATTCGTTTATTATTGGGTAATGACTTGGTAGGAGAACTAGTAATTCCCAACATAAAGACCGTCGACTCTCCCTTACCTGTCAACTCCACCACTGACCTTGAAGAAACTACTCCTCACCTTTTCCCATCTTGTGCTGTCACCCGGTCACAGAGTGTGCGAAATGGGCCCTCTTCATCTAAAACCACCTCCAATATCTTCCTACCCACAGAAGATCTGTACAATAAGACCATTAGTAAGGATGAGCTCATTAAAGCCCAACAATCTGATCCATCTTTGTTCAACCAGGTGATCACCTCCTTCGCGCCCGCGCTACCGAGGTCTATGGAGGGGGGTGTGTTACGAACCACGCCATCAATTGTCCTGATCTACCTACCCAACATCACGAGCAACGCCATCTAGGGACGAAACCCGAGTATGACTACTCTTAGTTACCACTCCGGGGTTTCCCTTCTCCATATCCTGGTTGTTGCGTCACCTCCTCAAAGTCTTCCTCGTCAGCTCCAGTTCGATGAGAGTTCAGTTCACTTTGGGAGGTGACCACAGGATCACCTATCCTGGAAACCTGCGGCACAGTGACTACCTACCGTCTTCTACAATACTCAGCCTTACTCGTCAGCCATCTCAGCTCCGCACTTAAGTATTTGTAATCTTATATTGCCTCCCCACGTCCACCTTGCTTCAAGTTATTGTATGTTGTATAAATATGTATATACTGTTAATGTTTAGGTTAAGTATGGTTAAGGGTAAATTATAGAAAGCTGAATATTTTGTTAAGGAATTTATGGTACTTTATTATACACAACAAAAACTCGCATCCTTTGTCTACCCTTTTATAGTCCGATTGTCTTTGTTTTTTATATTGTTGTTGCCTGTTGGGATCTGGGTAGTCTTTTAACTATATTCTTAATCCCCAACTCGTAACAATATATATATATATATATATATATATATATATATATATATATATATATATATATATATATATATATATATATATATATATATATATAGATTTATATATATATATATATATATATATATATATATATATATATATATAGATATATTTCATGTAGATCCACAATGAAAGCGTGGATAAGATAAATCTTGATAAAATCACACGGGAAAAGGGAAACAACGGAGCACCTTTTCCTGTGTGATTTTATCGATATATATATATATATATATATATATATATATATATATATATATATATATATATATATATATAGATATATATTTTTTTTTTTTGGCTTAAATAAATAAACAAGTTCTGTCAAAGTCTGAAGCTTTTTTTTTTTGTAATAAATTAGCTACAAAAATTTTGGGGTAATTATTGAAGACACGCCTGCTGCCAAATTTTAATCGAAAATTTATTTAAAATGCCACAATTTCACTGTGTTTTGCAGTGGACACATAGTTTCGGTAAATGTGTTAAAATAGGTTTATTTCTAAATTAAACCTAACCTAACCTTAGTCTATAAGAAACGCAAGTGGCCAAAGCCTAGTTAACAGATGGCTAACACTAACCTAACCAAAGAAACCAACCTAACCTTACCTAACTACCTAGCCTAGGAGCTCTGCCCCCGAGACCCTGCCCACTCCCCCCCCCCCCAGTATATTAAACAGAAAGAACTTACTTTGATACTTGGTACCAGTGAAAGCAACTTTCTTGAAACAGCATGGTGCAATTTTACGTTTTTTTTGGACGTGAGTACGCTCAGACTGAGCCTAGGGGCCTAATTATCATATCAAAGAAACATTTGTCCAAGTGATGAAAATATAGTAAGAAAAGATCCATCAAAACAAAATCGATATTAACCATTTTTTTATCTTATGTCCTGGACTTAATGTAATTTTTTTTTTGTTCATGAAACAAATCCAAAAAGGTCAAGTCCAAGTTAAAGTATGTTTGTTTTATAACCCTAACCTCTTAACATTTAGTGAACTAACTCAAGAGACAGCTGAATCGGCTGTTTTGTACAATTAACCAGGCCGTTCACATATATTTATTATTTGGGTTTAAGTAACGAAACCCAAACTGTAGTTCCTTGATTTTTATAAAAGGATTGTATCTATAATTCCTGAGTGTAGATCGACCGTAAGTTCCACTGTATATGAGTGAATGAGAAAGGGACGGCGTTTATGTATTATAAACTTTAGGTCACGTCCTTACGATTTAACTTTCTGTGAGCGACTACTGGAGTAAGGGCCTCACTGTGCGGGCTTACAGATATGCTGACGAAGGGCCTCTACCCTCCTGGGAGAGTTGCCCTCTCACGTGTACAACTCATGTCTTACTCAAAGACAGTGGAAAATTACAGGGTGGTGAATCTGAATATAATATCAGATGTATTGACCCATTTATATAATATGTTCTGTTGATGAGACAGGGGCCCATTACACAGCTACTGCAACCTTCAACTGTGGAAGTGGGTCAGGGAAAAGGTGTGAAATAGGGTAATTGACAAAAAAAAAAAAGATGGAATCCCCTGGACGGTAATGGTGATGGAGACGGTTTGCACCAGAAGGATTTTATGGAATTTCATTCAATTTTCTGATGTTTGGATGAAAGTAAGTAAGAAAGTCGAAAGACAATGCACAGAACCTATTAGAACCTGACTTAACATTACTTAACTTACCTAACCTTCCTAACCTGAGCATTGTCATTTAGATTTTCTTACTTACTGTCATCCAAACAACATATAAAAATTTGGAGTAATTCCATAAAGGCCTTATGGTGCTAACGGTCTCCCCCCACCATTACCAAAGTCGAAAAGTCTTGTCTTCTGTCTTCGAACACAGAGAACCAGATTTCCTGCTCAGGGGATGTCCACAGAACGCACAAAAACAAAACAATAATTCATAAAACTGTACCTCTGTTTCACTATACTTGCAATTTGATTTTTTGAAGATACATTTGTAATTAAAAAGTTTGTACTGCTAGCTTTGATCTTAAAAATAGTAAATGTACTCACGTGGCAAAGCTGGTGATGGTAGCCTCATCCGTCATCCCCACAACACTACACTTAACAAATTTATCCTCACAGCCCTTTTACTTAACTCATACAAATGCCCAGTATTTTTTATTATAACTCTTTATAACACTTAGAACGCTTAACACCTGTATGGTAATACAAAACACCGATATTTTCACCATTAAGCACTCAAAGTTTACAGTTATACAGGAGCTGTTAGATCACGGCATGACTTTATTTTCTTTGTTTAAATGTCTTTCTAGTCTATGCACACTGTAAATTTTTTTGCTATATGTTTGTAGCACGATTATTTTAGGATTGCATTACAAAGAAAATGTGGGAAAGCAGATAACAGTAGAATGTTTTAACGAAAATATTGTCCAACTTTGACACTGATGAACTGTAAACAATCGAAGACTACCGCCACTGCCCTGGGTTATCTTCCTAAACACTTAACTTTACCGATTTTTTTTTATTTTGTCCAGTGAATTTTGTGTTACGTTTTAAATATACGAATGAAGCAACTGAATAAAAGACTATAAATATGGGTAAAATAAATACAACAGATCTCGTAATAAATATTTATCATATAGCAAAATTATGTATCAGTTAAACATCTTCAGAAAGTCATGAATTGCTATGGCTCATGTAAGATACTTTTTAAGATCCCATTTGTGATCATAATTGATGATAGTGATCATCCAGGATCAGAACAGAAGGGTGTAATATTTTTCCGAATACCTTATATATCAGGGTTGGGTTGAGCAAGGAATATTGAAAAGATATAGCACCACCCTCATTGAGCTCTGTGTTAATCTCGGACGAACAGCGAAGTTGAGCAACGTTGAGTTTGGTTAGTGATTTCCCGGCAGTTATTAACTTCGTATCTCAGTAGTGTTAGTGAATCTGGGCCCTGGTTGCGTGACCTTAACAAGAGAGTTTTATAAAAAAAAAAAATATTTGTTGATGGTATAGTGCAATTACTAATCATGGTATACGCTTAAAGTCCTTAGTTGTTGAAGTGCAATACTAACATTATAACAATAATTAGTAGGCAGCTACCAAACAGAGAGGTACCGTACTACTGCCTGGGAAGATATTGGAAACGTAATGTGTTGTCTTATGGTAGACCCTGCTGTCATATGGTATCACGAAAATTGTGACCAAGTCCCAGGTTGCTAATCTGTCATTCTGCCTCATTTACACATGATTGTAGTGTCTCAATTGTCGCCCCCCCGGGCCCCGATGTAGATCAGTGACCTGTGACTGGGTGGGGTAATCCCCGTAAAAAAAAAATAAATAAAAAAAAAAAAAAAATGCCTCCCCTCCCGTTTTAACAGTTTGGTGTACCGGGTATACAGAAACGGTAAACCTCGGTACGATACTGCAAGGTATGAAAATCAAAGATTCTTTCCCACTGGATATATTTGAGAACCCTATGATCGTATATCAGTGTACAAAATCAGTTAGGAACAAAATAGTAAATTATAGACGTACGATCCAAGGAAGTAAATTTTGACTAGTGGTCAACTGAGAAAGGAGGTTTTTCAAGAACGATATACCAATTCCAGCTCGGTAGACCGCGTACTATAGTAGCACCATGTGTTCCTTTGGGCAATTTCGAAGCCATGTGCACTTACTATTAGTAGATATTCTGAGGTCAGTAGTCATTACTTCTTACGATGCAAAAACGCCTGAGTACAATATCACATTAAAGAAAGGGGTATTGGAATTTTCTAATGAAAAGGGGATATACTCCCCCAGGACCCCCTCCTGGATACGCCACTGTACCACAAACGTGGTCACTGGGGACCTATCTATAGCATAAGACTTTAGCTTATAAAGCTCTCAACTTTACCCCCCCCCCCCCCCAAGGAAACTGTGCCAGTACGACCTTTCACAATCGCACTCTCACAGATCGAACTCAAAGACCATCGCATTGCCTCATTTCTACGTTGTTGGCATCAGGACCCTACTGTAAATAAGCAGTTCATGACCGTGTCGGCTACCCTTGGTTAAATTGACTAATATTAAATATTTTTTTATTGTTTTATCCCTGGTCCCTTGAAACGACCATATACAGTAAGGCACTTTACAGTTATTTTACCACAAACGCGTCGTCTGTAATATTTACCCACAGACACAAACGCAAATTATAGCATAGAATACGACACATTGAAAAACATTCTCAGCTGGGTTGGATGTAAAACTCATAAAAAAGCCATTTAAACACTTATAATTTTACAGGTTCCGAGTGATAAGGCAAGGTTAGTACAAGCACAATTAATAAAAAAGTATCGACCCCTGCCATCCGTAACAATAAGAAGGTGTGAAAATTTTAAATGTATACAGTATCTGTGGTTAGAGCTATGTAAAATATCTACAGGAACGAAATAAATCATCACATAATATCTACCAAGGTGTGGTTTCAAATACTGGTTTGGTTTCAATAAAGCTATTTTTCTTTAATATCTTGACCTGAGCATATCCTATGAATTGCTCATATGAATTCTGATCAATCACTATAGGATAATATGCCTCTATGAGTGGTTTCTAGATGTATATTGTGACTTGTATTTTGTGAGAGGGGGTGTAGTCCTTTGACCAACGTAAAATGCAAGTGACATTTAGCATTATCCATCTTATCTTAAGCTACATGTACTTACAATCAACCATCAATAACTAAAATCACCTACCACCACTTATTATTATTAATTGTGACCTCACTAAACATCACAGGTTTTCCAATCTCCTGTTTCCTCCTGCACTGACAATGGATTAGCCAACCGCCAGAATGGCTAGTAAGTTAATTAGTGATGAAAATTAAACGAAAAAATCGAATTACAGGTGGTGGTAAGTGATTTATTTATTGCTGGTTAATTGTAAGTACTGTATACTGTATGTAGCTTAAAATAAGAAGAATAATGCTCGCTGTCACTTGCATTTTGAGAAAAGGGTTGGTGGATATTCTATAATCTGGGTAGTTATTTTTCAGGTCTTCAGTGGGTTTCTTTACATGTGCAGAATATATGTTGTATGGTTCCTTGCATGGCCGCAAATGCACAGTATAGTAAAATGGCAGTGAGATAGTTTTCATGTGATATTTTGCACAACACTAACATTTGTTGGTTGTTATTGCTCATTTTCTATTCTTTCCACCTTGGGGTGGTTGACACTTATTTTACTGACCGTAAATCATATTTAGAACAACTTGTTATAAATCAGTATCTCCATTAGTCCGAATCCCCATTATTTGGAACTCTCCAATACCCTGAATTAAAATTGGCTTGGAATTTTTCCGGAAAAATTCTCTCAATTCCGGGTGTGTGAACGAGTTTGAGGTTGAAAATCAGGCGCATTTTATGAGAAAATTCTGAAAAAATTCCAGTTTTTTGGGGGAGTCTGGAACCAAATACTGAGATGAAATAATGCATAATTCTGGAAAATTCCAAAACAAAATGTCCCAGCATCCGCAAAAATCCGGGGATGCCAGAATTTTCTGGGTTAGAGAGAGTCGCCTTGTTACCCGAATAAATTTCATAGCCTGAAGAGCTCTGTGTTATTGAATTTACTTGGTTTTTATTATAATCTTGCTAATGACAAAAATATTAGTAATATTTGCAACTAATTAAGTGATATAACAGCGTTTTATCATCATAATTATTTATATTATAATATTTATGGTAGATGAATGTCTTAATCTCTACACCCTCTCTATTTTAGATGCTTTGATGGCCAAGGAAACTACATATAGCCTTCCTCAGAGACAAAAGCTTAAAACAAATTCATCACCTGCTACTTCAACAACAGGTACAAACATTAAAATAAAAGTACACTGTATAACACAAAAGCAATTTTATATGAATAACATTTGAGGTTGATAATGATGGTATTATTTTAATTTTGGACAATACAAGAAAGCTAGGAATTTACCTTTACTGCAGGTATTTTTGACAATTCTAAGACACTTTTCTTCTGTGTTTTTTCTTTCGCAAACCACTTATATGTGTTGGGCCACCCAGTTACGTTATGTTGGGTCATTTACAAAGGAAACATCATTGAAGAAAAGTGTTTTAGAATTGTCTAAACTATTGATTACATAGATAAAATACCTAAGATTCCCATGTTGTCCAAAGCTAAAAATATACCGTAATGACAAATAAGATTTTGTTGTGGTTTAATAAAACATTGAATACTGTTTAAATTGTGCAATGGAATATACAGTGTATGGTTACAAACAATATACAGTATAACTGTACATTATGCATCTAGTAATATCATGAATGAAAAGATCATATGAGATTACCTGCTATTAAATTTTATCCTAAATTTATATTGTTATACATCAGTTAGATACTCTATGTACAAGCAGAATTGCAAAAAGTACTGGACTTAGTTAATGAAGTAAAAGTAGTGTTACATTGGCAAAATGTTACACAAGTAGAATAAAAAGTATCCAAAGATCAATGTACTTAAGTAGAAGCAAAAAAAGTATCTCATTCATAAAGTACTCAAGTACTGAAAGTAAAAAGTTAACAGAATTATTAATTGCCTCAAATGTTAAAATAAATCCGTAGCAAATTATACAAAAATAATTAACTAAAAATAAAAATAAAAGACAGAATTACACATGTTTATTTGCAACTTTTTCTATGGAAATTAAACCATAACTTATTCTCAAAATTATGGCTGTCCAATCAGGATATTGTAGTGGAATTCTCCCCTACAAACGCTGTTTGTCGCTGCCTAGCCGACCCCACCAATTCCCCAGTGTATGCCTCGTGGTCTAGGTCAACCAGCGCCGCCATACACCACGGAGCGGGGGTCAACTGCTAAGCCACGCCTACCCCTGCTATTTAAGACCTGACCTCGTGGTGATCTCTCTCTCTACCTACAGCCGCAGCCAGCAACACCTCCGCCTGCCTGGCGGTCCTCTCTCCCGCTGGCGAGCATGGCGACCCACAAGCTGTCCTTCTCTGAGCGTCCTCACCAACCAGCTCTCTCTACATCACGCTTGTAACCATGCTGCCTTCCCAGCACCAAGCTGCATTGTACATCCAATACAACATGTACATAGAGAGCACATTGTGAGTTTCCTTTCTCCATCCCATCCTGAGTGTGAACCAAACATCTGAACCCCACAATATCTTAGGTCTAAATATAAGCCCAAAATGGCCTACTGAAAGAGGATACTCATACATTCAACCGCTCTTTTCTCTGCAATCCATTACAAGGATAGTGCACTGGCTGAACATATATCCATCCAACACAATGATCACTTTCTTCCTTATCCACACAAGTATCGTCGACGTGGACTTACGGCCTGCAGACATAATGTCTCTGCTCGCAGTAGGTTAGGATACAGACCTATCTGGCATGTATCTGAGGTGGGGGATGACCTACACTTCTCTTCCTGTAAACTCTGTAACTGTCCCACCGGTAACACGCTTCAACACTACTGTATTGCCTAGACTGTCCCTCTGTCAGGGACCTCCTACCGGGCGAAGAGTCACGAATCACTATATCATACAAGGGTGGATCCGGGGGTGAGGGGAGGGGGGTCCTGGGTGTCCATATCCCCCCCTCTCTTTTCACCAGAAAATTCCAATACTTTTTCTTGAATTCAGTATTGTACTCCGGCATTTTTTTGTAGTAAAAAGTATTTACCATTGACTTCAGAATATCTCCTAATATCAAGTGCCCATGGCTTCAAAATGATCTCAAAGTGCCCAGATTTCCAAAAAAATTCTGAGGGGGCTTACAGCACCCCTCCAAACCCACCCAGCTGGGTGGACTCACAGTGCTTGCCATGTTGCCCACTCACAACTTTTTGGACCCCCTCCCCCCCTTTTTGAAATTCCTGGATCCACCCCTGATATGTCACCACCTATTTATTCGTAATAATTTAAATTTAATTATTGTACGATACCCACTCTTTGGCGGGTGCTAACTCCCATTGTCCTTAAATCATATCAATATTGTCTCCATATCACAATTCATAGCCTGTCCTGCGAGACACGCATGGTACTGTGACTAGGCTTGTTGCCCCTGGGATGTAAGAAATTAATTAAATAATAAATAAGGCCAACATGACTAAACAGAGGCTCACAACAAGCAGCAGATGCAGGTAGTGGGTTGCTAAGATTCAGAGATAAGTCACATAATTTCAGGAAAGAACTCAGTAGCTGTATTGCATCCCCTGGACATGCCACATTAGGGTGTGTCATAGGAGGGAAGATCAGCTAAGACTAATGGCCCATCACTTTTTTGGTAGATTTTAGTGTATATAAACAGAAAATAATTTCAGTTTCAATATTTTGCAACCTTTTGCTAGGTAAATTTTAGCGTGAAATTTATCGAAAATCTAACGTACAGCTGCATTAGTGCATTACAATTAAATAGTGAACATTGCTTTCTGACTTCATTCTTTAACAACCCAACTAACAATATTTTTTTCTGTTTCAGATTCTGATGCATTTATAAGTTGATAATATTTGCGATGGCTGCTTGTGTCAGGACGAGGAACCAAAAATCCAGCCATCTCAGTCACTATCTTGGGTCTGGGAGAGAGCTCCTGAAGTCGGAGTTGCCTACATTGAGAGATGCTTTGAGATACGGTGTTTTAATCAGGCAAATCAGTGAAAAGAACCAAAGAACTTACACAAACAAAGACATTGCCAGTGATATGACCAAAGCTGTCTTGGCACAGTACACTCTGGCTAACGCTCAGTTCAAGCCTCCAGTCATAACAAGTCAGAAGAAGATTAGTGAGAGACTGCTAACCAGTTGGGAAAAGGCAAGAGATATCTCTCTTGGGAGAGGAAAACTTGCAGTTAAGGACAGCTTTGCCAAACAACTGGACCAGTTATTTGACATAATTACTTGCAAGTGCCCAATTGTTCTCTGTCCTGAGTTTGGATGAGGTCGTGACTGTAAATCCGAGGCCCACATCTCCTGTATTTGCAAGCGTGAACTGAAGATTCCTGTGATCGAACTGGCATTTGTCAAAGCACAGAGAGAGAAGACTGGCAGTATAGGGGCTCTCATGATTTCTAGCCAAGATATTCCGGAGTCCAAGAGACAGGAGGCTGCCACAGAGAGACAGAAGAGGAGAAGAGTTGCCGAGGAAAAGAGACTTGAGAAGGCCCAGGGTGAGGTAAAAAAGGCCGATGATTGGAGTCAAGCTGATTCAGAGTTTAATGACTTCCCCATGGCTGATCCGAGTGCTGACCAGGAGAATGGTGACTTTGTCCCTAACCCAGAAGATAATGATCCCAAACCTTCCAGGCATAAGATTCGAAATAGGAAAGATATCCCGAGCATAGCTCTGGCCAGCATGCGACACCACACTGGTCTCAGAGAAACTGCAGAGATAGCAACAGCTGCCTGGATTGACGGTGGTTTGATAACACCTGATGATGTTCACCTGGTGATAGATCATAACAAAGTAAGGAGAGCTCAGGAGAAACTTGTCAGTAACCTAGAAGAGGAGTTTGATAAGGGGATAAGAGAAAATGGAATCAATTGTTTGTTCTTTGATGGGAGAAGGGATGACACTAAAGTGTTCATGAAAGTTGGAGATTCTGACAAGTTGTTCCCTGCCATGGTGAAGGAGGAACACTACTCCTGCTGCAGTGAACCAGGAGGGAAGTATTTGTGGCATTTCACTCCAGAGAAAGATGACATCAGGAAACCAGCTGAGATAGTGGCAGATAACATTGTGAACTGGCTCAGAGAGAGGAACGTAGACCAGACCCTGCAGGCCATTGGAGGGGACAGCACCAACACGAACACAGGGTGGCAAGGGGGGGTCATACAGTGGATAGAGCGGAAGATTGGGAGGAAGCTGGTCTGGATTGTTTGTGACCTCCACACCAACGAGTTGCCACTCAGACATCTGATCCAGGAGCTGGATGGCAAGACTCTTTCAAACAACAGATGGTCTGGTCCTCTTGGCAAGATGCTGGACTCTGCCACTGAGTTAGAAATAAATCCGAGCTTTGAAAAAATCACAGTTGGCCCTCCACTCGTTGAGCTTGCACATACTGTCATTGACGACCTGAGTACTGACCAGTACTATGGTTACATGATTTGCAGTGCCATCAAAACTGGGGTCATGCCTGATAGACTTGCTTACCTGCAGATAGGTCCAGTCTCACATTCTAGGTGGCTCACAACGGCTCTCAGGTTCTGCAGAATTTGGGTCGCTCATCATAAACTGAAAGGGAACCAGCTTCACAACCTGAGACTTATTGTCCAATTCATCGTGAGTGTCTACTTGCCAAATTGGTTCAACACCAAGGTCAAGTCATCGTTCTCCGAAGGTCCGAGGTATGTTCTCTTCCAGCTTGAGCTCCTGAGGAGTCAGCCAAGGAAGGTTGTTCAGATTGTGGAGCAGACTGTGAGGAGATCTTCCTGGTATGCTCATCCCGAGGCAGTTCTGCAGACAATGCTCTGCAGTAAGGATGAGGAGGAGAGAAGAGTGGCAGTCAAAAAGATCTTGGATATGAGACTTATGAGAGGATCTGGGCATGACGAATCAGTTGGTGACGATTCCTTCAGGGTCAGGAAGACTCCTGAAGTCAATCTAGGTGCCAAGACCCTCACTGATCTCATAGATCTGGATAACATCCAGGCTGGCAGTGAGCCCCCTCTTACCTGCAGCCTCACCAATGTTCAAGTCAGAGCTTTCCTGGACAACCCCATGCATGTCCCTGCCTGGCCCTCGCACACCCAGAGTATAGAGCGTTGTGTACAGCAAGTGAGCGAGGCCAGCAGTCACGTGTACAGCCAGGAGAGGAGGGAAGGCTACATCCGAGCTCAGGTGGTCAGCAGGGAGGTGATGAGTAGAAACAGAAGCAAGAAAGACATGTTCTCTATGGTGTGCAGCAACACCGGGTCGTAGTAGTAAAACCGGTTTTTGTATTTGATGATTTTGTTTTCTAAAGGAATATTAAATTTAATAAATGTGTCAAGATCATTCGTTTCACTATTCTGGATCATTTTCATCCTAATAACTTAACCTGATACATTTACTTTACTTTAAATAAGCTATTTAGTGGTGTTGGTAAAAGGGTGGGAATACTGAATTTTCATAAGATTTCAAGTTAAAATTTACCTAGCAAAAAATAAAAACTTTTCAAATCTGAAGATATCACATGATTCTGCACATAGAACTACATCATTAATACCATAGGCCGATTTTTCAAACTCAAAAAAAAAATAAATTCGCCTCCGTATGACACACCCTAATGCCACATAGCTATCAAGCTCCTTCAGTTGAGGAGTTTGTTGCCTCCATAGTGACTGAGTGACTAAGACTCACCGTGAACTGTTCCTCTAATTGGGGTGTGGCGGCTGTGGTAACGTCACTTTTCAATTCCAATTGATGAGTGCCTGAAATTTTCGCACCATGTAACATTTGGCTGGTGCTGGGGGGGGGGGGGGGGGGGCAATGGTACTTAGTTATTTAAGCATAATTTTAAATACTCTCAGTCTCACACATATGTATAGATACAGGCTTTATTTCTCAGATGGAATTATGTAAAGTTTTTAGAATCACAGCCTCTTTGAAATTCATTTTAGGTACAGAGCAACTGATGTCCAACGAGAAGACCAAGCCCCTTAAGGAAAGGTGGGGGAAAAGAGAGGGGATTTGATGGGGGAGGGGGGATAAGAGGGTAGGCTCTGTACTGTATGTGACCGTGTGGTGGCTCCACCCACAGCATACCCTCTACCCGCACAACTCTTTTACTATACTGTAGTTGATGATCAATTATCAATTAATTAATTTAAAAATAAATTATAAAGTTGCACGTAACGAGTACTGATATTTTTTTTTCAATTGTATTGGAGTAAAGGTATTAGAAAATCATACTTCAGTAAAAGTAAAATTACTTTAAAATTTTAGTACTTTTTAAATAGTAAGTACCCAAAAATGTTACTGAAGTACAGTACTCAAGTAAATTTATTTCATTACATTACAACTCTCTGTGTAAGTCAGTAATTATAGCAATGAATTTTTTTTCTAAATGTTTTACTGTACAGGATTATTGTACCATTACCCAAAGCTTATTTTCAGAGTATATGTTAGTGTGTAATGGGCCGTTTTTTCTTTACTTCATATTTTATCATCCAGATATTCTTTTCTGTTATAATTCTTCAATTCTTTATCTGTATATACCTTATATTCTTGCTTATATTCTTATATAAGTAATTCTGATATTTCTCTGCTTATAGTTTCCAAGTGTTTCATTTCTTTTCATATAATGTATATTATGTTTTCTGAATTTATATGTCCTTACCTTGCTGAAGTATACTCTGTATTATTATATTCTCAACCATGGATTAGTCTGGAGAACCATGTTATTCTTAGTACAACACTTATTATAATTACAACGGTAGCCTGCCACCACCCAGACTTTTATTAGAATATAACATTAGGGTGTGTCATAGGAGGGAAGATCAGCTAAAACTAATGGCCCATCACTTTTTTGGTAGATTTTAGTGTATATAAACAGAAAATAATTTCAGTTTCAATATTTTGCAACCTTTTGCTAGGTAAATTTTAGCGTGAAATTTATCGAAAATCTAACGTACAGCTGCATTAGTGCATTACAATTAAATAGTGAACATTGCTTTCTGACTTCATTCTTTAACAACCCAACTAACAATATTTTTTTCTGTTTCAGATTCTGATGCATTTATAAGTTGATAATATTTGCGATGGCTGCTTGTGTCAGGACGAGGAACCAAAAATCCAGCCATCTCAGTCACTATCTTGGGTCTGGGAGAGAGCTCCTGAAGTCGGAGTTGCCTACATTGAGAGATGCTTTGAGATGCGGTGTTTTAATCAGGCAAATCAGTGAAAAGAACCAAAGAACTTACACAAACAAAGACATTGCCAGTGATATGACCAAAGCTGTCTTGGCACAGTACACTCTGGCTAACGCTCAGTTCAAGCCTCCAGTCATAACAAGTCAAAAGAAGATTAGTGAGAGACTGCTAACCAGTTGGGAAAAGGCAAGAGATATCTCTCTTGGGAGAGGAAAACTTGCAGTTAAGGACAGCTTTGCCAAACAACTGGACCAGTTATTTGACATAATTACTTGCAAGTGCCCAATTGTTCTCTGTCCTGAGTTTGGATGAGGTCGTGACTGTAAATCCGAGGCCCACATCTCCTGTATTTGCAAGCGTGAACTGAAGATTCCTGTGATCGAACTGGCATTTGTCAAAGCACAGAGAGAGAAGACTGGCAGTATAGGGGCTCTCATGATTTCTAGCCAAGATATTCCGGAGTCCAAGAGACAGGAGGCTGCCACAGAGAGACAGAAGAGGAGAAGAGTTGCCGAGGAAAAGAGACTTGAGAAGGCCCAGGGTGAGGTAAAAAAGGCCGATGATTGGAGTCAAGCTGATTCAGAGTTTAATGACTTCCCCATGGCTGATCCGAGTGCTGACCAGGAGAATGGTGACTTTGTCCCTAACCCAGAAGATAATGATCCCAAACCTTCCAGGCATAAGATTCGAAATAGGAAAGATATCCCGAGCATAGCTCTGGCCAGCATGCGACACCACACTGGTCTCAGAGAAACTGCAGAGATAGCAACAGCTGCCTGGATTGACGGTGGTTTGATAACACCTGATGATGTTCACCTGGTGATAGATCATAACAAAGTAAGGAGAGCTCAGGAGAAACTTGTCAGTAACCTAGAAGAGGAGTTTGATAAGGGGATAAGAGAAAATGGAATCAATTGTTTGTTCTTTGATGGGAGAAGGGATGACACTAAAGTGTTCATGAAAGTTGGAGATTCTGACAAGTTGTTCCCTGCCATGGTGAAGGAGGAACACTACTCCTGCTGCAGTGAACCAGGAGGGAAGTATTTGTGGCATTTCACTCCAGAGAAAGATGACATCAGGAAACCAGCTGAGATAGTGGCAGATAACATTGTGAACTGGCTCAGAGAGAGGAACGTAGACCAGACCCTGCAGGCCATTGGAGGGGACAGCACCAACACGAACACAGGGTGGCAAGGGGGGGTCATACAGTGGATAGAGCGGAAGATTGGGAGGAAGCTGGTCTGGATTGTTTGTGACCTCCACACCAACGAGTTGCCACTCAGACATCTGATCCAGGAGCTGGATGGCAAGACTCTTTCAAACAACAGATGGTCTGGTCCTCTTGGCAAGATGCTGGACTCTGCCACTGAGTTAGAAATAAATCCGAGCTTTGAAAAAAATCATAGTTGGCCCTCCACTCGTTGAGCTTGCACATACTGTCATTGACGACCTGAGTACTGACCAGTACTATGGTTACATGATTTGCAGTGCCATCAAAACTGGGGTCATGCCTGATAGACTTGCTTACCTGCAGATAGGTCCAGTCTCACATTCTAGGTGGCTCACAACGGCTCTCAGGTTCTGCAGAATTTGGGTCGCTCATCAAAAACTGAAAGGGAACCAGCTTCACAACCTGAAACTTATTGTCCAATTCATCGTGAGTGTCTACTTGCCAAATTGGTTCAACACCAAGGTCAAGTCATCGTTCTCCGAAGGTCCGAGGTATGTTCTCTTCCAGCTTGAGCTCCTGAGGAGTCAGCCAAGGAAGGTTGTTCAGATTGTGGAGCAGACTGTGAGGAGATCTTCCTGGTATGCTCATCCCGAGGCAGTTCTGCAGACAATGCTCTGCAGTAAGGATGAGGAGGAGAGAAGAGTGGCAGTCAAAAAGATCTTGGATATGAGACTTATGAGAGGATCTGGGCATGACGAATCAGTTGGTGACGATTTCCTTCAGGGTCAGGAAGACTCCTGAAGTCAATCTAGGTGCCAAGACCCTCACTGATCTCATAGATCTGGATAACATCCAGGCTGGCAGTGAGCCCCCTCTTACCTGCAGCCTCACCAATGTTCAAGTCAGAGCTTTCCTGGACAACCCCATGCATGTCCCTGCCTGGCCCTCGCACACCCAGAGTATAGAGTGTTGTGTACAGCAAGTGAGCGAGGCCAGCAGTCACGTTTACAGCCAGGAGAGGAGGGAAGGCTACATCCGAGCTCAGGTGGTCAGCAGGGAGGTGATGAGTAGAAACAGAAGCAAGAAAGACATGTTCTCTATGGTGTGCAGCAACACCGGGTCGTAGTAGTAAAACCGGTTTTTGTATTTGATGATTTTGTTTTCTAAAGGAATATTAAATTTAATAAATGTGTCAAGATCATTCGTTTCACTATTCTGGATCATTTTCATCCTAATAAATTAACCTGATACATTTACTTTACTTTAAATAAGCTATTTAGTGGTGTTGGTAAAAAGGTGGGAATACTGAATTTTCATAAGATTTCAAGTTAAAATTTACCTAGCAAAAAATGAAAACTTTTCAAATCTGAAGATATCACATGATTCTGCACATAGAACTACATCATTAATACCATGGGCCGATTTTTCAAACTCAAAAAAAAAAAATTCGCCTCCGTATGACACACCCTAATATAACATATCTCACGGAAAGGTTTTGGGTAGTGTGGTAGAGTGTTTATAGGTATGTGAGTAAGTATTATTTTCTGGGAACCAATGTTTAGAAGGAATAGAGTGGTGATACTCGTAAATTACTAATTCAATATTTATTAACACAGTGAGTGAATAAGATGTTACTTAAATTCACTCAGACAAGACTGGACCTCAGGTCTTACTCTACCAGTTACAAAACAGATCCGCAATTACTTATTAATTCATAAAACAACCCCAAGTACTTATTATATCATTTAACAACTTCAATTATTCACCACTTCATTAGACAACTGTTGTTTTATTTCTCTGACACGTAAGATTCAGTAATTATTACACAAGGTCAGATAACACTGGACCCTCAGGTCTTACTTTTACAAGTAACAAATTACATCTTCAATTGTTGGTTACCATTTAACAATCATTACATTACTTCATTGTCACTGCAAGTCGGAATTATGACATACTTGACACTATCCCGAATTTCAAATAGTCTTTATAACAGCATGCTATTTCGGAATGGATAACATGGCACTTTAACTGGTATTGAATGGTTTGGTGGAGTCAACTCCGATAATAACAATAACCCTGGTGCCACCAACATTCAAGGATTCAATACTTAACCTGGGATGACTATATTTCTACTAGTCATCCCCCACCATAGATAGTAATATGGCTCCATACATATAGCCAATATCATTGGATGGGCAACCATCACAAGACGGAGTCAACTGTGCAAAGTTGTTTACAGCCTCGCTCGCTAGGAGCGCCGGGCCTGGGGAGGGTTGACTCATGGCAGTGTGTTGGCTATGGCGCCTGCAGAGGAATCTTGCCCTGAGATTCTGATCTCGCCACCTTAAAGACATCCTTCGAGAGCCATCTTGCCCATAGGCGGCTCTCAAACCTCAGTAGTGTTGCCAACACACAAACAGCGTCTGGGGATGCTTGAAGAGAAATCACAAGAGGGTGAATGTTTAACTTCAACCATACAAAACATACGTCTGGCAACGGTACAGATGATATCTACGTCACTCGACTTATTTGGCACAGAATATTACTATATTAAAACATGAACACTGATATTCACAAAAATCGACTAAGTTAAACTGAATTAACAAGACGGCGAGAAACAATCATTCACATACCTGGGAATGCGTTGAGGAGAAATCACAAGAGGCTGATTTTCCCTCGTGCATTCGTATATATGTGAGCCTGGGGGAACTTCCCTACCAGAAAGACTAATCTCACTAACAATAGACCTTCTATTCAAAGTGGTCGCTGGACACCTAGCTGTCACCGTCAGTGTCACAGGTCAGGCTTATTTTCTACGTCTATCTTTATGATCTAATCAGAGATTGAGTTTGTCAGAAGAGAAGTGAAATGGAGTTATATATGCATTAACAACTCTACTTGCCTGACCGCAGACCACATTCCAGGTCAAAACAGCCGTTAAGTCTTGGAGATTTTGAGTTTGACAGAACATTTTTCAGTAGATTAATGACTTTCTAAAATAGACAACCGACACTAACTACACTACAAACATCAGATTCCCTGATGTTTGGGCGACTTCAGTAGTGATCGGAAATTCAGGATATCCCCACGGACGACATAAAATATGCCACTCCCACTGACAAACTCGACACTCACTTACTTGACAAGTTTTACTAACAATAAGGACAGTTGAAGCTTTCAACACCACTCACAATGGATCTTGAATGTTCCAACTGTAAACAGACATATCTAGGTTGCCTCACCAATTGCAACCACAGTTGCAATTTCAAATTCTGCCATTACTAAGGAATAATGAAGTTTCGGGTGCATTCTAAGATTGAGAGAAAACGGAGGACTCAGGCGTCCTGAAGCGATGAGAAATCGAACTCCTCAGATGGGGAACTCCAATAAGAAAGCATAGCTACATGTTTTGTGGGCTATTGAGCGTAATATGAATCGTCTGATTTTACGTTAACTGACGTGTATGACCGTGGTCATCACAAGTGTCTGTAGGATTTCATGAATCTTGTAATTATGATGTATTACAGGTAAACCTCGATAAACGATGGAGTTAGGTTTCTGAAAACCCATTGCTAAGAGAAATATCATAGAAAGGGAGCATTATAATATGGGGTTCAATGGGATATGTTCCCAGCCAGTCCCCAAACACACATGTATCACCGACAAAAAAAATAACTGCACTTATAAAATCAATAGAAAACAATTAAACAACACTCATTACATCACGAAGAATAAGCCTGGTCAGCATGTCCCTTTCGAGGTTAAAGGAACTCTTGTAGGTGGAGTGGAGACATCACTCTGACTCCCACACAGGCTATGGGGAGTCTCATGCTGCTTCGCAATGTCAAGCTTCACCTCAGAGACACTGTTGTCTTGGATGGCTTGGTTTTCCCAAACATTTTCAAAGTTACACTGCTCACTTCACAGTCACAAAAACAGAGCAATATTATACTGCCAGACTGGGGGTCACTAATACTAAGGGTAAATACTTAACTCGAATCTTAATTTCTAAGGGTCGCTGCCACCAGACCCCCTCTGGACAGCATGTAGCTCGTTAGGTAGCGTGCAGAGTTGACTAGGCATTGGGTTAGGTTTTCCATTGACCAGATCGATAAGGGGAAGGAAGGGTGAAACCAATAACATGTCTTAATTAATTTATTCTTTATCAAGCATACTTGTAAAAAACATACAAATGAATTGGTCTTCCTCAGACGAACAACGAAAATGTTGGTTACCCAGATGGGCACCAGACGTCTTACATTAATGGCGTGTCATCCACCTACTTATTGTATAACAATCTGTGACCACCTTACCTCGGTCATTCCTTCTTACACTACCCCTTAACACATCAGAATGCTCCACCTGTATGGAATATAGCACCGTCGGTTATCATACATAGTAGCCCCATCTCAACACACCTGTTACACTCCACCCCTGCAGGTATGGGACTCCTTGTAACTTTTAGGTATACACAACAGGCACCTCGTTCGCACACCGCCCTCGGTGGGTAAAGACGAGGGCTTCACCAAGAGACATACCAGTACTATTTCTACGCCTGGTATTATAGGTCGCTCCAAGTGGCGACCGCGGAGTTTCTCACGGTCTCCTTATTTGTTACTACTCATTTGGAGTGGTGTGCTGGAAATCCACAGGTTCACAGTGGATTGGCATAGCTGGGAGTAGTCACCACCTGGTGGGACGCTCACAGGGATAATGGCTGCCGCACAGCAAGGCACTCTGACCGCATGGGACCTGAGGTGACGGTAGAACGGAGGGCACTGAGAAATAATGCCTGACGGGCGGTTGTCACACCCCCTAACACATTACTATTACACTTATACATCAGGCAAAGCTTTAAACTGTAATAACTTGTATATAAGCCTTAATTATAGGGCGGGATATAGCCCGATAGGACACTGACCTGAGGTAACGGTAGAACGGAGGGCACTGAGTGCAGTGCCCCGCCGCTCGTCACCACGTAGGCCTACAGTTTCCAATCTTTAATTTTTACTTTTATTTCTTATGGTTCTCACCTGAACACTTTTCGGCATATTGTCACTCATGCCTTATAAACACATATTTTAACCCTAAAGTACAAACTAAGGTAAGGTTCTGGTTTGCTAATTCGTGGGTAATTCATTGGGTTATAATATCAACACGGCACACTCGAGGGGGGTACAGGACACGCCTTAAAACAAAGGCCGAATGTTCATGGCGGGGGTGTACCCACTTCACTTAAAACTGTAGTTAGGGATCCTCCTCTCACACATTGCACTATTTGAACACAGACATAAGATTCTCTGATCACTGTACCTGTCGTGGGTATATGTCACGTGAGGATACGAGGTGTATTAAGTTAATACCGACGCAAGCAAGATATTTCCTTTCAAGTATAGTTTCTGGGTCACTTCCAACACCTCACATAGTTCTGATACATTTATCCTTTTTCCAGATCATTGTTCTCATGTATTTTCATATGATATCTGTGGAAGTTATGTTCGCCACACGTTCACAGACGTAAATAGTATGACCTTCAAACCATGATCCACACTTAATCCTACAGTACACTAGTTCGGCTCAACTGGACTTTAACATTCATCTTATGGATACCCTGAGTTCTCCTTAATGTTATGAATATATACAATTAATATTATATAACTGTACCTGGGTACAATACAACACATAGTCTAGTAACATTGAGTAGGTGAGTTATCCTTTAACAATGTTTCCTGTTTTCTGAGATTCTACAAGCGCGGTGGATTTGAATGTTATATAGTGTAATATGAATTAAATGGGGTTTTTAGGAATGACAATGATGTGGGCAGTACAATATCACTTGTCACAAAAACAGAACGAACGATATTAACGAAAAAACAGTGAAAGAGGCCGACACAACTCGCATCATTTTCACAACAACAGAGGCGTAGCACCTTACAGTTACAATAAACACAGAAAATATCACTTTACAGTCACCATAACACAAGTCAATCTAAATGTTAGTGCTGTCCTCTCACTATTGTATAAGAAAAATAGCCACCGATAATAATTACAATGTACATACTGCTAACGATGCTGAACGATAATCATGGAGCTATGCAATGGCAGGGAGATGCGATGGACAAAGTACCAAGTGCAGGACTGTCTGGCGCGGGTTGGCCATGTGGTTGCGCCCGGGTAGATATAACTGCAGCTGACACAGGCAATGAGAGATGCGCGGTGCAGAGGGTTAAATATTGTTTCGTTATAAAATGTCATTGCTTTGGTGTAGAAAAATATAATTTACATTACTGGAATCCTTGCAAGAACCAATTAATTTGAGGGATCATATGAAGATCTTCCCCCCCAAAGTATCCAACTGAAGATCCTCCCCCCCCCCAGGCTAGATCATATGAAGATCCTCCCCCCCAAGTAGGTTTGGGGGGGAGGTTAGGTTAGGTTAGGTTTGGTTAGGTTAGGTTAGGTTAGGTTAGGTTAGGTTTGGTTAGGTTAGGTTAGGTTAGGTTTGGTTAGGTTAGGTTAGGTTTGGTTAGGTTAGGTTAGGTTAGGTTAGGTTAGGTTAGGTTAGGGGGGGTGGATCTTCAGATGAGCGCGACTGGACTTGATCATATGAAGATCCTCCCCCCCAGGCTAGATCATATGAAGATCCTCCCCCCCAAGTAGGTTTGGGGGGGGGAGGATTCATATGATCCAATTTGAGTACAGTATATACAACCCATAGTTTGTGCTAGAGATAAAAAAAAGTCCAACCAATGGATCTCCATGGATATTCGATGGATATCATTAAAGTGAATATTTTTGATCGCTTATAGCAAGATAGTTTTAATCCATACCATCGTTAAAGCGGACTATCACTGAATGAGACATCGTTTATCGAGGTTTACCCATACCTGTACTGTATTATGTATTACTGTTCAGTACGTATTTACATTTTCATTATGTTCCTCTCTAAAACTATGAATGTATCTAACAGTGACTTTATATAAACTGTTTTCTTATAAACAGATGTTCAAATGGTTTATTTTGTGAATACCTGTACTATATAACCTAAATCTATCATATGCTGTCCACTTTGACCAGGGGTCACCAAACTTTTTTCACAGTGGGCCGGATAACTGAAAGAATGACGAGCGCGGGCCGCATAATCATTCTGTTCAATACTTGCAAGCCAGAACAAAAGCTCTGGTAAAGTCAGAGCGTAGGCGGAGCTACCACGAGCCGGGGAAGGACTTGGGATCCGGCCCGCGGGCCGTAGTTTGGTGACCCCTGACTTAGACATTAACCATCTTGAGACTGCAGTTGATGGTAAGAGAATATTTTAGATTATGTATATGTGTTTATGTATAAATAAATGTATGATAATACAGTACAGTGTCTATTAATCACTAAAAATAATGACTATTTCTTTTAACAGATTTTCAGATGGTTTATTTTCTAAATATAATCTATGAGATGCTGTCCACTCAGAAAATAACCCTGTTGAGGATGCAATTGATGGTAAGTAAATATTTCTCAGTTACTATAAGTAAGAAGTAACGCACTGTGTAGACTGTAGAGAGATAAATATATTGTGGAACAATAGGGTGTTAGAAAATTCCCTGTGCACCTGCCATAATTCACAATAGGTATTGCTCCTTGTTATACCTACTTTGTTATATACCTTATTCTACTTACAGTAAACATTTACTGCGACCATTTCCAATACAGTACATAGAAAAATGTAAATACATAGCTTTAGTTTTAAGTACTGCCGGTGCACAGGGATTGTTCTAACACCCAGTACAGTACATGTACTGTATTATGCATTAACATATAAAAATTGGTTGATAGGTGAAAGAGGGAAATTATTCTAATTGATTGATACTGTACCTTGATGCCCATGCTTTAAATTACTGCATGGCAGAAATAATTGATTTGGTGATTTATTTCAGTATCAAACTTTCAAAGTTTTTATTATTTAACTTCATTATTTCAATTTTTATCAGTTTTAAGTTGTCAGCAAATTGTATGAAAATTCTAAGTGTCATAAATAAAAAAAATGTCATCATCCGTTTCAACATACAGTTTTAGCAATACTGTACTGTACTGTATATCAGATGCAATGCTTTCTAGAAGTTATGTATAGCTAGATCCTGTACTGTATATAGATTAATATGCTTTGTATGTTCTTGAAAGATTATAATTTTATTTGTCATATTTACTTTACATTATACTTGTATGTGATGCAGATTTATTATGAAATCCCTTTCCCAGATAAACTTATGAGAGAACTGCCTTACCCATCTTCATCTCCACAGTTTCTGCAATTGCAAATCTAAATACTGTACCTGTACATGTAGCAGATAGGTCCTATGACATTACTATACAGGTTCAGTACTTTTACAATATTAAGTGACCTTTACCTCAGGATATTGTTAACACTTGCAGTCACCCAGAAAATAAACTCAATTTTAGTACTGTATTAAAACTTTATATTGGCCAGTATCTAATATTTTGTTTTTAAATGTTTTAGATAAGGAAAGTCAGGGACGGTATACCTGTACAGTACAGTATATTAATCCCTATACTGTACAGTATTTGAAATATCAGATTTTTGTACATAATTGTTATTATACTTTCAGAGATGGACTTGGATCAAGTTATTGAACAAGGATGGTGGATAAAGGGATGCAGATAGGCACATAAAAGGTACAGTACTGTATATTTAATTTTGTATACTGTATATGCTTAGGAAATATTAATAAAATTTTATTTTTTTATATACAGTACCATGATTACACACATTAACAATTTAACCTGTTAATTTAGTAATGTAAGTTAGCTCTCCCAGCATACAGTATAATAATTCATCGAATAGAATAGAAAATGTTGTGTTAGTTTAAAAGGATTACTATTAGGGCTCAACTCGTACAGTTACTGTATCTGTAAACAAAATTTAATCATACTGTATATAGATATAATAACACATAAATACTGAGTACATACACGAGATGCTTATGAAGTTTATTGGGAAATAACAGAACAGAAATAGATTCCAATTGTTTACATTTGGGGATTTTCTTTGTAATAACAGATAAACATGTACAGTATACAGTACATACAGACATTCTATAAGATTTCATATACATTATTTAGTTTGATGATACAAATGTAAGAAAATGCTAAAAGTCAGCATCAAAACTCCTCAACAAATACTGTTTGATAGTATGGAGGCTGAGAGGCAATCACAGGAAAGTGCAAGCAAAGGTGACACACCTGAAGAGCTTATTACAGCTTCTTTAAGGTATTTCTATCCTGAAGTTAGAGCTTTCTTTAAATTTCATAGTAAATGTTATAGAGTAAAGAAAAATGCCAAACGATATACTGTACCAACAAAGAAAGGCATATGCCCTTGCCACTTATATAAGAGTCCAAAGTCATACAGATTTTCAAACTTTTGTGCACTACCATCTGTCACTAAATTAAACTTTTGGTATGTAAATTACACTACATAATATGCTTATCCCCTGATTCATGGAAAGGATACACTCCTTAATAATGTTTTAAAGCAAATGTAAACATGGTTTACCCATCAGTTCATTTTTATTTATAATAACAGATCCTGTTAAGAAGTTGAGTCCTGCTGACTAAAATGTTGTGTGTTTGTAGTAATGTCATGACACGTTCAGTGAGACATCTTATTAATTTCTTAATACAAATGCATGTTTTAATTTTTCCTAGAGATAACAGGTTGTTGAGCTGCTATAGAGATGATTAGTTCAGATACCTTCATGTTTGAATAATATGAAACAACTCTTGTATTTTATTTGTTGCTGTTCGTCCATATTAGTCCAAGAGACAATAAGCATTATTTCCAACTTTGAGTGACAATTTTTTGAGAATTTTAAGGAGCAAAAAAGTGTTCAGCATACGAAAAACAAATCTTACAAAGTTCTTGAATTACTTAAGAGTGACTTATTTTCTGTCCAGAAATTGAGATTTGCCTGGTGTACACTTAAACAGTACTGTATTTCACTAAGTTTAGGTTATATACTTTATGATATGTATTATTTAGTTGAAATGTGATAAAAATAGATAAATTGAAAAGAAAAGATTTATTGTATATTAAAAGTAAACTTGAACTGACATAACAGCTCTTACTTAATATAAGAATAATGATACAAGATACAATACTATAAATTCAAATGTTGTTAAAATCTTGATTGTGAACGAATTTCAGTGAGCTTTGGTTACAGGTCACCATGTTTTTTCTAAGTCACTCTAGTCACTGTCCATGTTTGGTTATTCTTGGCCAATGCAATCATCATCATTGCCTTCCATGTCAGAACTTGAAATACTCTGATATAAGTCATGAGGCATCTGTTCCCCTTCATACTATTCTGAGTGATACAATGTAGTTGCCATATATTTCTTTCCACCCATGGTTTGTTGGCGAATCTTGCACATTTTTTTGACATAGTTTACTCTATGTAGTTTTGATACAAAGTGGCTTTGTGAGGTGGGAGCATGTTGGCATTAGTTCCTTTTAAGAGCTTGTCATATATATTATTGGTGATTCTACATATTTCTTCTTTCTTTTATTAGCTTTAGTATCTTTGTCTATGCACAATGTTTTATAAAACTGTATCAGCTAGCCTGACCTTCCATAATTTCATCTACTGTAATTTGATTAGGCAGGTAGGTTGTGTGATTTATTGTCTTAAATAACGTGTAATCCTCTTCATTTCCTATATAAAAACATCGTTTTCTCCAGTAATATTTTCCCTTTCTTTTTTACTTGTCTAAAAGTAAAAGTAAAGTAAAGTTGTCTTCGTCTCTATTCTGTTGCCAAAATATTCCTTGATATTTGCAAGCAAAAGATCTGACTTAGAGCTGGGTTCAGTGATACCCTCTCTTTCTTGCAAATCTACAAAATAGTTGTTAACATAGCTCAACTTCAAACAATTTTCTTTTATGATAATTTAATTTTCATACAATAATCCCGTGTTTTTCGCGTTTTTTTAATCGCGGTTTTGACCAATCTCGTTTTTTTACAAACAAATTATAAAATATAAAATATCCTTTAAAACAAAAATTTAAATATGGCGCCATTTTCGATATTCCCCTGTGGGGTGCGGCAAACAGACGCCACCCTTTCCCGCCTCAAACACCCGCTACGTTATTTTATAATTTTGTTTGAAAAATTTCAGAAAATGTGGCGTCACGGCAGAGCACTGGCCACCAATGAAACAGCGTGTCTCATAAGGGCTGGTTCACGGCCTATCATGATCGCCGTCTCTCATCGATATTGATAAACATGGCGTGCTCCATGCACGTTGTTGACTCAAAAAGACGGGACAATATTATTAGGTTTTCTGAGGCTAGTTGGTGAAATTTTTTCTCAAGTGCGCATTTATGGAAATACCTAGACACCAGGGAATCCAAAGTTGCCAAGGATTCCATAAATTGCTATGGACTAAAGCTTGTACAGAGCTTTGAGGCGTTGCACGCTAAAATACCCGAGGTCGAAATCGCTGGATATCACCGCAAGTGCTACATGCGGTTTACAGATAAAACGAAGATAGACAGAGCACGAAAGAAACATGATGAAAGGCTAGCTCATATCTTTGAATTAGGTAGGTACATAGAGCAGGCTATATTGATATAGATCTTGGATTGTATATGTTGAGTAACTTGACTGGTCTCTCTGCTTGAGATGCTTGCCTTGACCTCATTATAGTCATTACAATTTACATTAATTTATTTTTGGGCTATTTTTTATATTATTGGAAAATACTTTTGTGGTCACTGCCCACTACTAGCCTACTAACTAGTACTAGTCGTTAAATACTAAAAATAATCCACCAATAATACCAGTGGCAGTACTAAAGTTTCAGAATTAAATTATAAACACAACAGAAATGTCAGCTTATTTCCATTTGTCTTTGGAATTTGAATCTAAGGTTATAGGGAAATATCTATAAGTCACAGGTAATCATCATTAGGTTTCCAGATGTTATTTTTTAATTTATTGTTGTTTATTTCAGAGGTAACAACCACTGATGAACTTCACGAAGTCCCCACCGTCCTGACGCTGATACAGAGCCAAGGTCATGATTTCTTCGCTCAAGGTCATCTACAAAAAAGGTGCCATCAAGAGCCCCTCACCTTCTACCAGATCAGTGTGGAAAAGACAAGATGGAAGTCGAAAAACACAGCAGAAAAAGGAAATTAGAGAGGTTGGTTCAATGCGAGAATATGAATGCAGGTAAATTAGTGCTCGCAGCTGAGACTCGAAAGGATGAGAGACTTCTCCTCCATATCCGTGGACAGGACCTTGTGGCATTGGAAGCCAAGTATCATCGTAGCTGTTATCAATCTTATACACGATTTCTCTCTAAAAAGACAGTGGAAGAAAAGTCAGGGAAAACGCTCTATGATTTAGGTCATGAAGAGTTCTGTATAAATATAATTGAAAAGAAACTGACAACAAATCACGAAATTATGTATCCAACACAGCTTAATGATTTGTTCAAGAAATGTGTCCTTGAAAGAGATGGAATTGATATATCCTCGTATAAAATCTATAACATAAAATAAAACTTCAGACATCTTATCCCTGTCTAAAATTTCTTAAGATCCCTCGTAGTAATCAAAGTGAGCTTGTGTTTGTTAAGAATCTATCGACAGATGAGGTTTTACAACAGAAGATGTACAGAAAAACTACCAGAGATGCTAGCTTGAGCACTGATACAGAGAGTCTAAATAGTGAATCTAACAGTCTCTCTGGAGAAAGTGTGTCTTCTGACGGTATTACAAAATCATGCTGCTCATTCACTGAGACAAAGTATAGAATCCGTTGAAATTCCCGCTGTGCCTTGGCCACCCACTGCTACAAACCTTACTCTGGATGCTGCCTCAAAGTTTGTTCCGAATGACCTTTTCAATTTCATTGCATGATCAACTGGGATTACGAATGATTTACCAAATGATAACTGTCGTGTAACAATAAATGAAGCAGTCTCTAGAAAAATTAGGTCAATATGTCAGGATGTTATCAATCTAGACTTAAAGGGGAGAAAATTTTTGCCTTAACACTGTAATTTGGCAATGTCTGTGAGACATATGACAGGGTCGGCTCAGCTTATAGGCGTGTTAAATGGCCTTGGTCATTGTACGTCTAATTCCCAAGTATTGGAACATGATACGGCACTTGCTCAGCTTCAGCTGCAACGTGGAGAAAACTTGCGGTTGAGTATGTTGAATGCGTTGGAAGCATAGACCAGAAGTACTGCCTCACAATCACGCTGCTCAAATACCTTTCTCATGGTGTGAATGGCAGCTTCCCCTCCAGCCTGGTGGCCAGCATATACTTACAGGTTCCCTGCAGCTGCCCTGACATCGTCATTTACCACCTCCATTATGCATTTTCCAATGATCCACCTCAGCACTTCCCCCACTCCTATAGGCCTACATCCTGGACTTTTATCCAGGGGAATGAGGCGATAGGCCGTCAGAGCATGGAGGTGGTAGCAGCACGAGGTTGCTGGCTTTCTTGCAAGGGCAACGATGGCATTGCAGAGATCACTTGCTACGGCACCAAGCTTGTTAGTCTGAGGATGACTTTCCAAACGTTTGCATCCAGGCCTGAAGAGCCAGCCCCTCCCTGAGTTTTCAGTGCTTTTTTTTCCACACTATCCCTCCTGTTATTTTCCCGAACATGATAGAATTTGGAGGGATATAGGCTGCCTGGAACCTGATGCCTTCCTCTTCACTTGCAGGGGGATGTTTTTCCTTCAGTTGTTGTAATGTTTCTCTGTTTATTGGCAGAACACCACCGGAAAATTCCTCTGTGAGAGATCTCACCGCCAAGGACAGTTTTCCCTCACGCA
Organism: Homarus gammarus; assembly: GCA_958450375.1. Taxonomy (NCBI): domain Eukaryota; kingdom Metazoa; phylum Arthropoda; class Malacostraca; order Decapoda; family Nephropidae; genus Homarus; species Homarus gammarus. The sequence continues at coordinate 192,141 of CAUDMG010000039.1, forward strand.
TCTTGTTACCAAATTTTCTGGCAACATCCTCGGTGTTTTGCTTTCCGTCTCCTATGAATTTTAGACTCTCCTGCGGTGTTATTGCTTTGCGTAGGAGATCATCAAGGGCCCCTTTCTGCCACACTGTCAAGTTCCTTTTAATTGCTGCCACATTTTCTTTGCACTTAGACTTCGGTGGTAGAAGCGGTACCGTTCTTGCCTCGCAAGCAAGATGTCACGGGTTCGATTCCCGGACCGGTGGAAGTTGTTTGGACTTACTTCCTAGCCCCCATTAGTCCCTGTTCACCTAGCAGTAAAGTAGGTACCTGTTGTAAGTCGAAAGTTGCGAATTCGTATTCAGGGAAAGTTGTTGGAACTTCCAATAACTTGATGACATAAGCCACTGACTCTTCAGGCTTCTACGCCCTTAACTCATGAGACATAAAGGCAAGCATGAACTTAGCATGCTTCCCTGTTGGGCGCTGTAAACGCTTCTGCACTTCACCTTACACAAGGATGTAGGGGAGTGCCTAATAAATAATAATAATAAAAAAATACATGTTATTTTGTCATGTGTACTGTAGGTAGATAAACCACCATTTATATCTTTCAACGTGAATTACACACGTTGGTCCTAAAACAAACACAGATTAACTACCGTCGCGTTTCAAACCCAGAATAAGGTTTGTTGGGTATTATCTCACTGTCCTCCCTGTCATCGTCATTTTTATGGGAACATCATAAATAAATAAAAATATCTGAACTCTATAAAATTTTAATGTAAAAGAGCTATCAGCTGATTCAGGAGTGATATTATGAATTAACGTGCTATTACTTTTACTTGAAGATTTATTGATATTTTTTTCTCTCTTGTCTGGTATAGTTCACTCCACTCACTATGAGAAATTAAATTTAAGATATTAAGGAATATTCACATACGAATGTTCAACAAAACAAAACCCTTTTGTGCCGCTAATTGAAAGCAAAGTAAAAATATATTTGTTTCTTTTATATTCCTGTGCAACAACAACTGTGTGTGTCATCCTTTCACTTACTAACATCACTCGCCTACAATGCGGTGGATTCATATTATTATTATTTTGTTATCAATAAACTCACATTATATTTTTGTTGTGTTCAGGATTTTTTTTTCACCTAATGATTTTCACTGTAACAGATTTGTAGATGAAACCAGTAATCGTGGGCACTTCGTGCCCGGTGGCGAGTCTGGTGGTACAGTTTACCGAGGTTGTTATAATCATGGTCGTGGTTGTTATAATCATGGTCGTGGTTGTTATAATCATGGTCGTGGTTGTTATAATCATAGTCGTGGTTGTTATAATCATGGTCGTGGTTGTTATAATCATGGTCGTGGTTATGATCATAGTCGTGGTTGTTATAATCATGGTCGTGGTTGTTATAATCATGGTCGTGGTTGTTATAATCATGGTCGTGGTTGTTATAATCATGGTCATGGGTGTTATAATCATGGTCGAGGGTGTTATAATCATAGTCATGCTTGTTATAATCATGGTCGTGATTGTTATAATCATGGTCGTCGTTGTTATAATCATGGTCGTCGTTGTTATAATCATAGTCGTGGTTGTTATAATCATGGTCGTGGTTGTTATTGTAATGTTACAATTCAACCAAGAAAGAGATTACATATAGGTAGAATATTGATAGTATAAGAGTATAAAGAGAGGAAGATTTTGGTAGCGTGGCCGTGATAGATATTTACACTTATCGTACACTTATTGTATCTTATACGTCAATACACACCTATTACGTCTTAAGGGCGACTTCTCAAACACCGCTTCGTTACAACTCTTTATTAATTACGACAATGACATGGACACATTAATAACACCTTCTATTGAAGTTACTAGGACATTATATTTACGTTACTAGGACATTATATTTACGTTACTAGGACATCATATTACGTTACTAGACACTCTTATTCTCGGACACGAACATGAAATGAATACACTTCCCACGTAAGTAACTCATCCCATGGAAAGCTCTGACAAACACTCACGTGACCTAGGGGAGGCCTAGCAGGTAGTCCTGGGTTGTCTCTATGGGAGACTGCTTAGCTGGGCGCCGGAGGGAAGTCTCTGTCCTGACCGGAGGCGACTGGAGGCGACCGAAGGCGGCTTGCCTCCGGCCCCTGACTTCTCTCGAGCAGGACTCGGAACGTGGTAGCTGGCCCTTCTTGGCTACAAGACACACACTCTCTCTGTCTCTCTCTCTCTCTCTCTGACCCCGGGGGGAGGACTAGGACGTCCTATATATTGGGAGGCGAGCCGTCAGGTTGAGCTGATCGGGGGGGGGGGGGGGGCGGGGGCGGCGATGGGTCTCCTTACATTTGCCCTCGCTAATGTAGGGTCAGGTCTGGACTTTTTCAGAGACTATAAGTTGTATCTTCTGGAGAAGTCATCAGATGGGGCCGTGTGACATGAGAGGCCCTGGTTGAGTTGTGGCCCCTTGACTTGAGCTCGAGGGTTACATTTGACCTGGCTAATGTGAGGTCAGGTATGGACTTCTTCTGCGATGTAGGTTATTGTATATTGGGAGAGAGTCGGCTGGTGCCTTCTTACATGTTTTGTTGGGCCGTGTCACATGGGAGGGGAGCCTGGCTGATTTATAACCCTTGGTCAGCCGTGAGAGTTACCCTACACTTTTGACCCCCCCTAATGTGGGGTCAAGTTTGGACTGTTTCTGAGATGCAAGCTGTGGTCTGACAACCCATCACTACATTATAGTCATGGTCGTGGTTGTTATAATCACGGTCGTGGTTGTTTTTGTCATGGTCGTAGTTATGATCATAGTCTTGGTTGTTATAATCATGGTCGTGGTTGTTATTATCATGGTCGTGGTTGCTATAATCATGGTCGTGGTTGTTATAATCATGGTCATGGGTGTTATAATCAAGGTCGTGGGTGTTATAATCATAGTCTTGGTTGTTATAATCATGGTCGTGGTTGTTATAATCATGGTCATCGTTGTCATAATCATGGTCGTGGTTGTTATAATCATGGTCGTGGTTGTTATAATCATGGTCATCGTTGTCATAATCATGGTCGTGGTTGTTTTAATCATAGTCGTGGGTGATATAATCATAGTCGTGGTTGTTATAATCATGGTAGTGCTTGTTACAATCATGGTCGTGGTTGTTATAATCATGATCGTGGTTGTTATAATCATGGTCGTGGTTGTTATAATCATGGTCGTGGTTGTTATTGGAGATGTTCGGGGTACTTGATTCTAACTACAGGAGCGAACATAAACACCTGTAGAGTTCTGTAGGTTCTTATTAACGGAAATATACAGGGGTGCGCTTACAAGCGCAGGTAGTCCTTACTCTCTTATAGGGTCAACTGACCTCACTCTGACCTCTCGGGCGACATGTGGTAAGTGGTATACTAGCAGCTTCCAGATGTCGCCAGGCACACTTATCTAAGCGTGTGGTGACATGAAACAGGGGCAATACCACACGCAACTGACTAGAGAAGTAATGTGTATATATAGAGTGCATACATGGTATACATACAACATACATAATATACATACACCTCCCCCCCCCCAATACGCTCATAGCAAAGTCTTGAGCAGACCTTTTCCAGTGGATCCGTTCTGAGCGTCGAGGGGCTTAATCACTGGGGGGGGGGGGTGGGGGGGGAATGTGGGACTCAGTACTGGTGACGGGGTCAACGGGATGGGATGCGTTACGGGGAGGAGGAAACGGCTGTTCCTCCACCACACCCGACCGCTGGGTAACCGCACCTGGTAGTCCCGTGACCTGCCGAGACCCATGACTAAGCCCACTTTGTCCCAACGTAGGGAGGTCGGGTCCTGGACACGGACTTGGGTGCCGACACTCAACCTGGGGAGAGGACGGGCGTGGTCGTTGTGGCGGGCGACAACGTCTTGAATACGTCCGGCGGCTCGGCGATCACAATCCTCTGTCTTGGCCTGCCACTCCTTGGAGAAGGATTGAGGGTTAGCAGGGACACAAGAACGGAGGGGGAGTCCATACAAGACCTGGGCAGGGGAGCGTCCGGTGTAATTGGGTGTGTTGCGGAGCTCAAGGAGACCCTGGTCGAAGGCCTTCCAGTCAATATTCCCAGAAGGAGCCACTTTGAGGATGAGGTGCTTCAGGGATTTGACAGCAGCCTCAGCGTGGCCGTTGGACTGCGGGTAATGAGGCGGTGACAACACATGCCGGACTCTCCATCGGTCGAGGAACGCGGCAAAGTCCCGGCTTGTGAACTGGGGCCCTCCGTTGGTTCGCAGGCGCGCAGGAACGCCCACGTAACGGAAGTAGTGGCGGAACTTACTGATGGTGGCGGCAGATGTCGTATCATTACCGCACTTGATGACACCCGGCCAACCAGAGACACGGTCGACGATAGCCATGAAGGACTCTCCTGATACACGGAAAAAGTCGGCCGACACAGACTCAAAGGCGCAGGTGGGGTTGTCGACACTCATGAAGGGTTCCTGCTGCTGGCTGGGTTGTAGTGCTTGGCGGGGCTTACACGCCTGGACAGCATTGGAGATGTCGGGGTCGATGCCAGGCCTGAACACGGTCTGTCTTGCACGCCGTTTGGTGGCCTCGGCTCCACAGTGACTGTCGTGGAGGCGAGCCCAGGCGTGGAGACGTGAAGCAGCAGGGACAACTACCGAAGGAGAGGTGTCACTGGCCAGAGGTAGGGGTAGGGCGGCAGCAGGTTAGTTGCTGCTCCCTTCGTGCACCCTGTTGGCGTATTTTACCTCGAGAACCGGTGTTGGGAAGTCCTGGGAGATGATGGCCAGCTCTTGGCAATGTCTGTAGGACAGCAAAGGAGTCGGGACACCATTATGCACGTCAATCCAGGCTTGACACGACCTGTTGCCAAAGGTGATCTGTGCTTGGAGTGAACCTAGGGCAGGGGCCATCTGTGAACCATCTGCCGTGAAGCGGAGGTCCATGGGAGGCGGTCCTAGATCGCTTGGAGAGAGCCCCAAACATTGCAAATGCTGGGGGCCGATGACTGTAGCATCAGCGCCGGTGTCGGGCAGCATCTCGAGACAGGATGACACACTGCCGTAGGTCACGATGACGCTGACGTGCTGGGGAACTTTGGTCCTGGGTCGCGAGGGGGAGCACACCTTCCTAATATGGGTCGGGCGTTGTCCAGGGTCGTTGTGCCTCTGATTTGACGACTGTGGGCGGCCCTCACTGGTGGAAGGGCGCTGCTGCTCCGCCGACGCTGTCCCTTAGGTTTGTTGGTCGGGCAACACTTGTCGTAGTGGCCCAGACGACCGCACACATTGCACTGGACGCGTTTGGCTGGGCACCATACTGTAAGTGACCAGTGGCCCTTGCTGTCACAACTGTCGCAGGTAGACTCAGCAGCTGGACATACCTGTGTTCCGTGCTGCCTACCACAGCTGTTGCAAAGGGAGCCGGGCATGGGCGTGGTGGGCGTAGGCGTTGGGGCAGACTTCTTGTTCTTCTTGTACCGGGACACAGCACGTACAGCTGTAGGGGGAGCTCGGATGGCAGAGGTGGCACACCTGGCAGCCTCGTAGGAGCGACATATTGTCAACACATCCTTAAGAGAAGAGGAAGAGTCGAGGGAGGTGAGGCGTTGGACAAGCTCCTCGTCCTTAACACCCATCAGGATCTCCTGCTTCAACTGGGTCTCCTCGCACTGCTGGTAATTACCGGGACATATGTCTATCTCTTCCGAGGCTCTCTTGAGTCGTACATGGAAATCGTCAAAAGTCTCGCCCTCCATCTGTCTACAGCTAAACACTTCCCTCCTGCGGAGAGCTTCATTCCGCTGACCTTTGATGTGCCGTTCGAGAACATCCAGTACCTCCTCTGCAGACAACAAAGACGTCGGGGGCACTTGCAACGTATGTTCCAACACATGCTGCGTTCCCAGAGACAGGCACATACGTAGCTGAATGAGCTGTTTAAGCTGTGGCAAGCTCTGGAGATCCACCATTGTAGCATAATCAGTCCTCCGTCGCCGCCACTCACGAAAAGTCTGGAAAGTCTCATCAGGCTTCAAGGTGGGTGGGGGTTGGACAACCACTTTGGTAGAGGGCGGTCTCGAGGTATCTGAGCCAGTCGGTACCTGAGTAGTGGAAGGGCCAAGGGCTTGATTAGCAATGAGGCTAGATATCAAAGCTGCAAACCGTTCGTTATCTTCCAATCTCCGTTGGTGGTCCTCAGCATGTCTTTTCGCTCCGTCCTGACGCATTTCCTCCCTCATAAGCTTCATCAGAACAATTATCTCTGAGGATGAGGCTGAGGGCCGGGGGGTGTGGCTGTTAGAGGGTTGGGCGTCTCTCACTGACTGGTCATCCATCTCTTTAGAGCTGTCATCTGTCTGACTCGTCCTGGCGCTAGGGACACCGCTGCGTGAGGCCCGGGGCATAATTACTTTATCTGTATATTGTATGTCAAATCAGTGTTGACCGGTCAGCCCGTCGTATCAACCAGATCTGAGACAACAAAATTAATTGAATACACAGATAAGTAACTTATATATGTATATATAAAATATATATGAAGAAATGACCGCGGTCAGTTTGTTAGTGCTGGGTTGGTGTGTGTAGGCGGGGTGGAGCGCTTGGAGCGCGGAGGGAGGCGAGGCGAGGCGGTGGGGGGTGAGCAGTGGGGGTAGTTACCCTCCAGGCAGCCCTGGACGGTCGCGCTGACTCTTCACGAATGCCCTATATCTAGGGTTGCCATACGTCCGTATTTTCCCGGACATGTCCTCCATTTAGGTCTCGAAATCTTCATCCGGAAGGAATTTTTAAAATTCTTCAAAAGTCCGGAATTTCATCTTCCATCATTTTCTCCACGGAAAAAAAAAACCGTGAAACTGTAATGACGAGAGAGAGAGAGAGAGAGAGAGAGAGAGAGAGAGAGAGAGAGAGAGAGAGAGAGAGAGAGAGAGAAGGTGGAAACCGTAGAGATCTCGTCCAGTTTTCGTCAGCTGATAAGTCACTTGTACTCCTGTACGGTGTTGTCAACTTAGCTGTCAAATATTTGATTGATAAGGGGGTAGAAGTTGATGAAGTGTTTTGACCAAGTTAGTAACCTGAAGCAGTTTGTGGAAAATTACAAGAGTGATGAAGAATTTAGTAATCTGCCAACACATAAAAAGTGGACCAGATACTTTGAAAAATCAAAGAACATTGAATGCCACTCAGAATTGCTAAGAATTGCACAATTCTTCTTTGCTATATCATGTCACAATGCAAATGTAGAAAGAGTTTTTTCACTGATGCAAAGTCAATGGACAAAGGAATGGAATAAATTGAGTGTTGAAACAATGAAAGGCATTCTGACTGTACAGTACAACTTTGGAGAAACATCTTGCAGTGACTTCTATACCTTTCTAAAGAGCAATCAGCCAATACTGAAAAAGATCCGATCTACAGAAAAGTATGCATGGGCACATCAAGTCACACACACAGTAGGGGAAGAAGACTGCAGCTAAAGGAATGAAGATGTTCAGCCTTAAGCAAAGGTAATTTTTTTTTTTTAAGATTTCTATACCATGTATGTTGTATAATAGAGCCTGTGTGTGCAGGGCGGAGGGGGGGATGTCTTCCGGAGCGTCCTCTTTTTTGAATGTTCAGATATGGCAACCCTACCTATATCAGCCTTCCACCTTAGGGAATCCTTTAAAACAAAGACACACACTTTAACAATACACACACACGAGGGGCACTTAAAGACACTTCACAGGAAATTGCTGTCACTGCACACTGCTCAAAACTCGTTGGCAATTCAAACGAATTTTTGTGGGAGACAATGGCGACGGATGATGGAGTTGACGGAGGAGGTCTACCGGCCTTGATTTTACACGAACGCACTTATTTCCACTTAATCGATCACTTGATACTCACTGCGCCATGGAGATGTTCGGGGTACTTGGTTCTAACTACAGGAGCGAACATAAACACCTGTAGAGTTCTGTAGGTTCTTATTAACTGAATATACAAGGGTGCGCTTACAAGCGCAGGTAGTCCTTGCACTCCTATAGGGTCAACTGACCTCACTCTGACCTCTCGGGCGACATGTGGTAAGTGGTATACTAGCAGCTTCCAGATGTCACCAGGCACACTTATCTAAGGGTGTGGTGACATGAAACAGGGGCATTGCCACACGCTGCTGACTAGAGAAATAATGTGTATATTTTGAGTGCATACATGGTATACAGTACATACAACATACATAATATACATACAGTTATAATCATGGTCATGGGTGATATTATCATAGTCGTTATTGTTATGATCATAGTCGTGGTTGTTATAATCATGGTCGTGGTTATTATAATCATGGTCGTGGTTGTTAAAATCATGGTCGTGGTTGTTATAAAAAATGGTCGTGGTTGTTATAATCAAGGTCGTGGGTGCTATGATCATAGCCGTGGCTGTTATAATCATGGTCGTGGTTGTTATAATCATAGTCGTGGTTGTTATAATCATGGTCGTGGTTGTTATGATCATAGTCGTGGTTGTTATGATCATAGTCATGGTTGTTATAATCATGGTCGTGGTTGTTATAATCATGGTCATGGTTGTTATAACAATGGTCGTGGTTGTTATAATCATGGTCCTGGTTGTTAAAATCATGGTCGTGGTTGTTATAATGATGGTCGTGGTTGTTATAATGACGGTCGTGGTTGTTATAATCATGGTCGTGGTTCTTATGATCATAGTCGTGGTTGTTATGATCATAGTCGTGGTTGTTATAATCATGGTCGTGGTTGTTATAATCATGGTCATGGTTGTTATGATCATAGTCGTGGTTGTTATGATCATAGTCGTGGTTGTTATAATCATGGTCGTGGTTGTTCAAATCATGGTCGTGGTTCTTATGATCATAGTCGTGGTTGTTATGATCATAGTCGTGGTTGTTATAATAATGGTCGTGGTTGTTATAATCATGGTCATGGTTGTTATAATCATGGTCGTGGTTGTTATAATCATGGTCGTGGTTGTTATAATCATGGTCGTTGTTGTTATAATCATGGTCGTGGTTGTTATAATCATGGTCGTGGTTGTTATAATCATGGTCGTGGTTATTATAATCATGGTCGTGGTTGTTAAAATCATGGTCGTGGTTGTTATAAGAAATGGTCGTGGTTGTTATAATCAAGGTCGTGGGTGCTATGATCATAGCCGTGGCTGTTATAATCATGGTCGTGGTTGTTATAATCATGGTCGTGGTTGTTATGATCATAGTCGTGGTTTTTATACCCGTGGTCGTGGTTGTTATAATCATGGTCGTGGTTGTTATGATCATAGTCGTGGTTGTTATGATCATAGTCGTGGTTGTTATAATCATGGTCGTGGTTGTTATAACAATGGTCGTGGTTGTTATAATCATGGTCCTGGTTGTTAAAATCATGGTCGTTGTTGTTATAATGATGGTCGTGGTTGTTATAATGACGGTCGTGGTTGTTATAATCATGGTCATGGTTGTTATGATCATAGTCGTGGTTGTTATGATCATAGTCGTGGTTGTTATAATCATGGTCGTGGTTGTTCAAATCATGGTCGTGGTTCTTATGATCATAGTCGTGGTTGTTATGATCATAGTCGTGGTTGTTATAACCATGGTCGTGGTTGTTATAATCATGGTCATGGTTGTTATAATCATGGTCGTGGTTGTTATAATCATGGTCGTGGTTGTTATAATCATGGTCGTGGTTGTTATAATCATGGTCGTGGTTGTTATAATCATGGTCGTGGTTGTTATAATCATGGTCGTGGTTGTTATAAAAAAATGGTCGTGGTTGTTATGATCATAGTCATGGTTGTTATAATCATGGTCGTGGTTGTTATAATCATGGTCGTGGTTGTTATAATCATGGTCGTGGTTGCTTTGATAATAGTCGTGGTTGTTATGATTATAGTCGTGGTTGTGGGTAAGTTGGCATAAATTTCAATGGATACTAACACTAATCAATGTGCTGTATATTATTTACCGTGAAATGTAAAACTGTCAATTCACACTATGATCTAAGTGTCAATCAGTTTTAGGGTTGTAGTTAACTTTTACTTCAAGTATAGATGGTGGTCGGCCATACGTCTCAAGACAATGAGTATAATGCAACTGTTTTTCACGAGTATGTCATCAGGTAACAGGTGGATCAAAATAACATTAAGTTATTGCTTAGTTAAACTGGGGTTAAAGTTAAATAATTCCCCTTATACCATGATGGGTTTACCTGTTGCACCGATTTACAGTGTTTTGTCCTCAATCGCACCGGTATAATAAGCAACCATAATCAACTCAACTAATAATTATGTACCCGTATGTTAAAAAATTAAATAAAAGACTCCTGGCTCCGAACTG